>LR564281.1:16701-28384 GCA_900536345.3 Caenorhabditis sp. 39 LS-2015 | reverse complement strand
ACTTTTTTTTGTTTTCTATAAAAATATTGGTTTCCCACGTTCAAAAACACCAAAAAATGTGAATTCGGCTCGTCACAGGTCCAAATTCCGGATTTCCGCAACAAGAAAACCAAAAAAAAGAAAATAGCAGAGTGGGGAATCGAACCCACACTCTGCACCCACTGCCGACGCCTCTTCGCCACTCGGCCACCAACTGCTGCCGGCAGCAGAGGGCGAATGAACTTATGTCCGCGCTGCCGCCGCGGCCGTTCGCCAACGCAAAATTTTCAGATGCGATTTTCAGCCCTTAGGAGGGCCCAATTGCAATTTTTTCCAACTAAGAAGTTTCTTGTAATGACCTGAAGAATCGTTTCCAACCATCTCTGAGTAAAAAAGCAAGGACGAGGTAAAACAGTTCCCTTGTAAATCTGATGCTTTTCTAGGCGGAATTCTAGTGATTTTTCTAGAATTGATTCTTCATTTCCTTCATTCCAAAAAAAAACCAGACAAAACCTTGAATTTTCCCTGTTCCAGACACGCCGCTCTGCACTGCGTCGGCTACATTGCCCTCCTCGGCTCGGATGATCAATCGTGGGGCTGGAATCTGGTGGACAATGTGCTGATGCACAACGGACAGCAACTGGGTGTCTATCCGAAGATGAACAATCCACCGAAATATGAGGTATTTATTTGATGCATTTTTAAAGAAAATTAGAAAAAAAATTGCAACTCAAAATTTTGGATTTTTTGAGAGAATATTCTGCTTTTTTTAACGACAAGAATTTAGAAAATTGATTTTTTTTTGCGGCTGAACTTTGAAATTTGCTAATTTTCACAGGAAATTAGATTTTCAGGAACAATTTGGAATTTTACAATCATCAAATATCTAAATTTTCAACGAAAAATATTGAAAAACACATTTTTATCGTCAAAATTCCGCTTGCAATTTGTTTTTCCCTTGAAAAATCCGAGATTCGCCGTTTTTACGGCCGCGGCTGAATTTTCCCATTGCAAAACCTCGGCCACCCTTCAAAAATCGGCCAATTTCCAGATGGGCGAACGCATCCGACTCGTCATCGACTGCGACAAGCACGTCGGCTACTTTGAACGCGGCGCCGAGTTCCTCGGCATCGCCTTCAGCCGTTTGCCGCCTCTCCGCCTCTTTCCGGCCGTCTGTGCTGTCTACGGAAACACGGAAGTCTCGATGGTATACGTGGGAAGTCCGCAAATGGGGTGATGGGGAATTTGGGAAATTTGAAACAAAAAATTGATTTTTTTGTTTAAAATGAGTTTTTCTGATCGAAATTGCTCAATCTATCCCGGAAATTTAACAGTTTTATTGATTTTTTTCACAAAAAAAATTTCAAAAAATTTAATTTAATTTTTTTGATCGAAATTGCTCACAATCAATTTATCCCAGAAATTTGTGCATTTTTCGATTTTTTTTTCAATTTTTAAATATCGATTTTTGACAACAACAAAAAAAATAAGAAAAGGTTTTTTTTAAATCAAATTCGCTCAATTTACCCTAGAATCTTGACGACATTCGTCAAATTTTCGGCAATTTTTAATTTTTTTTTGGCAAAATTTTTTTAAAGTTAAATTGAATTTTTTGATCAAATTTGCTGAATTAACCCCGGAAATTTAACAATTTTTCTAATTTTTGGCAATTTAAAAAAAAAATCAAAATCAATTTCGCTCAATTTACCCTGGAACTTAACAATTTTTGGAAAAATTTTCAAACAGTTAAAAAAAAATTTGAAGTGAGTTTTTTGAATCAAATTTGTTCAATTTACGCTGGAAATTTACCGTTTTTTCAAATTTGTCGCAATTTTTTTTTAAATTCTTCAAAGTGAGTTTTTTGATCGAAATTGCTCAATTTACTTCAGAAATTTACGCATTTTCCCGATTTTCCGCAAAAAATAAATTAAAATCAGTAAAAAATAAATATTCCCATCGCCGCGCCCTCCCCTAGCCGTTTCCCGGGCGATAATAGCTGCCGTGTTCGGTGGAGCGCACTTGCTGACCGCCTAGGGTCATTCAAATCTCACCACCTCCGCTCCTGTATTTATCGCTTTCTTGTGACCATTTTCATGTATTTATTGCATTTTTTTCTTTTTTTTTCGCAATTTCCTTGACAATTCCCCACTGATCTTGACGCTTTCACTTGGATTCCTCAATCGCTTTTTTCCAGATCTCATATTCGCAATTTTCCGATTTTTTCCAATTTTTGCACATTTAATGAAGATTTTCTACGCTTTTTTCTTGATTTTTCGCATTTCAAACGGTTTTCCCAACCGAATTTTATCTATTTCATCTTTATTTTTTATATTATTCTTTGTAAATTTAATTTTTCTAATCGCAAGTCATTTTCCAGCCGCTCGTCGTCGAAATGATGTACGAAGACGACGACGATATGAACGCGATGCCTCTTCAAGAGGACTACGAAGACGGATCCGACGAGATCACTTCGGAAGCGTGGCAGGAGGCGTGCTGGATCGTCATCAGTGCGTATTTCGATGAGAAAGTGCGTTTTTTGAGCGGGAAATTTGGAAATTTGAAATTTTGGAAAATTCTGGAGATTTCAGACGTCTAGGAGATGAATTTTGAAGTTTTTTGTTAACAGAATAATTGAAAAATGTGAAAAAATCGATTTTCGCCGTAAAATTTTAGAAAATTGAATTTTCTACCGAGAGTTTTAAAAATTTGGAATTCTACGCTTTTTGAATTTTTTCTTCATGCAAAAAGATGAGAAAGTGCGTTTTTTGAAATGGAAATTTGGAAATTTAAATTTTAGAAATTTCTGGTGATTTTGGAAGTCCTGGAGATGAATTTGGAATTTTTTGTTGAGAAAAAAACCATTTTTGACATAAAATTTAATTTTCCATAGAAAAATTACAAAATTTTAAATGGTGCGTTTTCTGAATTTTTTTTCTCGGTGCGTTTCTTGGTCAGGAAATTTGAAAATAAATTTTTTTGTTTGAGAAAAAAAATAGAAAGACGTTCAAAAAAATAATTTTTAGCGAAAAATGTTAGAAAATTGAATTTTCTACCGAAAAATTTTGAAATTTTGAATTCTACATCTTTAGAATTTTTTTTCTTTGTAAAACAAAAATTGTATCCGAAAAATTTCAAAATTCTACAATTTTTTCTTCTTAAAACGGAAATTCAATAATTTTAAGTGCGTTTTTTTGTCTAGAAATCGAAATATACAAGTTTTACAAAATTCTGAATTTTTTGAAAGTCCGTTGATGACTTTGAGCCTTTTTGTTGAGAAAAAAAATAGGAAAAAAAAAATTAATCTCAACGTTAAATGTTAGAAAATTAAATATTCTACCGAAAATTCTTTTTTTTTCTTGAAAAAAAAAAATTTCGATGAGAAAGAACCGGAATTTCGGAAATTCAAAGTTTTAGAAGGTTCTGGAGTTTTTGAAAGTCTAAAATCCACGTCTTCTAAATTTTGGAAAGTGGTTTTTCAATTTTTGAATGAAAAATTGCACGTTTTCATTTTTTTGAATCAAAAAATTTCGAAAAAATTATTTTGAGCTTTTGGAAGTCTTATAGCGAAATTTGACGTCTTCAGAATTTCGAGAATATTTCTTTAAAGCTAAATATAGTTGGAAATGGGTTTTTTTACTCAAAATTATTTAAAATGCTAAATAAAAAATTAAAAAAAGAACTGCCCATCTTTCCAGGGTCTGGTGCGTCAACAACTCGACTCGTTCGACGAATTCGTGCAGATGAACGTGCAGCGCATTGTCGAAGACTCGCCGCCAGTCGAGCTGCAATCGGAAAACCAGCACCTCGGCGCCGACCTCGAAAACCCGGCGAAATTCTCGCTGAAATTCAATCAAATCTACCTCTCGAAACCGACTCACTGGGAAAAGGACGGTGCACCGATGCCGATGATGCCCAACGAGGCGAGACTTCGCAATCTGACCTACGCATCGCCGCTGTACGTCGACATCACCAAAACCGTGACGAGGGACGATGTGGTGAACGAGAAGGTGTACGAGAAGGTGTTCGTCGGCAAAGTTCCGGTCATGCTGCGCTCCAGCTACTGTATGCTGTCCAACATGACCGACAGAGATCTGACGGAGCTCAACGAGTGCCCACTGGACCCCGGCGGCTATTTCGTCATCAACGGATCGGAAAAAGTGCTGATTGCGCAGGAGAAAATGGCCACCAACACAGTCTACGTGTTCTCGATGAAAGACGGAAAGTACGCATTCAAAACCGAATGCAGATCGTGTCTGGAGAACTCTTCCCGCCCAACGTCCACAATGTGGGTCAACATGCTCGCCAGAGGCGGTGGAGGAGGCAAAAAGACGGCGATGGGCCAGCGGATCATCGGCATTCTGCCGTACATCAAACAAGAAATCCCCATCATGATTGTGTTCCGAGCCCTTGGCTTCGTATCGGATCGAGACATTCTGGGACACATCATCTACGACTTCGAGGACCCGGAAATGATGGAAATGGTCAAACCGTCGCTCGACGAGGCGTTTGTGATCCAGGAGCAGAATGTGGCGTTGAACTTCATCGGAGCCAGAGGAGCCAAACCCGGAGTTACCAGGGAGCAGAGAATCAAGTACGCCAGGGAGATTCTGCAGAAGGAGCTGCTTCCGCATGTCGGAGTCTCGGAGCATTGTGAGACGAAAAAAGCGGTAAGGAGGGAGAGAAATGGCGGGAAGACGGGTTTTGGGTCTCGCAACGACCTGGATTTTGGCAGCGATAGGCAACTGTAACGTTTCGCAACTTCAAACTTCAAATCTTTAGATATTTGTCGTGGCAAGTTGCGAAACGTTACAGTAACCCACCCACCCATGTTCGTTGTAAGACCCGAACCCAAAAGGAAGAACCACCTCAATTGGCTGCGTATCTTCTCGCTGACTGCTCAATCTCAGCGACAATATACGCAGCCAATTCCCTCCATTTGCAGTTCTTCATCGGCTACATGGTGCATCGTCTCCTGCTCGCCGCTCTCGGACGTCGTGAACTCGACGATCGTGATCACATTGGAAACAAGCGTCTCGATCTCGCCGGACCACTTCTCGCCTTCCTCTTCCGCGCACTTTTCCGCAATTTGCTCAAGGAGGTTAGTTTTTTGTGAAAAACTACGGATTACAGTGCGAAATTACTCGAAAAACGCCAAATTTCCACCAAAAAGACACATTTTTTACGTTTTGACGGTAGAAGTCACTAGCAAACAGAAACAGAGACCCCGACGTTTCGCAACCGTGCAAAATTAACGCAAATAGCAAAATTTCCATCAAATGACATATTTCTGGCGTTTTGGCGTTAGAAATCACTAGAAATCAGGCACTCCGATGTTTCGCAACTGTGTGCAACTTTTATGGGTTGCGAAACGTCGTGGTGTCCTGGTATCACTATTTTTTCCAATTTCCAGACATATTTTTCACTTTTTGGCGTTATGCAATGCTAAATTAGTCAAAAAAGCCGAGTTTTTGTACCAAAAAGACATTTTTTACTTTTTGGCGGTGGAAATCACTAGAAAACAGAAACAGAGATCCTGACGTTTCGCAACCGTGCAAAATTTTGTCAAAAACGTCAAATTCTCGTCAAAAAGACGCATTTGTTACGGTTTGGTGTTATACCCCGACGTTTCGCAACCGTGTGCAACTCCAAAAGGGTAAAGGGTAAAGTAGATCAGTAATTCAAGTGTTAGACACTTGCTGACCGCGGATTTCAAGTTCTGAAGACACTTGGTGGTGATCCGTATTTAGCCTAATTTAAGTCACGTCCGGGCTGGGGATAGTGACCGATACCCTTTCGTAGACGGATCCACTACTCATTTGAGGCTGAGGGAACCTGGGGGTTGAGGCGAGGAGAGGACTCGAACTCGTGGCCTCTCGACTGCCAGCGGCCACCACTACCCACTAGGCTATCTCCCCCCAAACGACTAAATTCTCAATTTATTTCCTTTTCCAGATGCGAATGACCGCCCAAAAGTACATCAACAAAAACGACGATTTCGCCCTTGACGTGTGCATCAAAACGTCGACAATCACCCGCGGACTCACCTATTCCCTTGCCACCGGAAACTGGGGAGATCAGAAGAAGGCGCATCAGTCGAGAGCCGGAGTGTCGCAGGTGCTGAATCGGCTGACCTACACCGCCACCCTGTCCCACTTGCGAAGAGCCAACTCGCCGATCGGAAGAGAGGGAAAACTGGCGAAACCGCGACAACTGCACAACACCCAGTGGGGAATGGTGTGCCCCGCGGAGACACCCGAAGGACAGGCGGTCGGTCTGGTGAAGAACTTGGCGCTGATGGCTTATATTTCCGTCGGATCACTTCCCGAGCCGATCCTCGAGTTCTTGGAGGAATGGTCGATGGAAACACTCGAAGAAGTCTCGCCGTCGTCCATCGCAGCCGCCACCAAGATCTTCGTCAACGGCGCATGGGTCGGAGTGCACAGAGAGCCCGAACAGTTGATGGGAACGCTGAAGAAGCTGCGTCGCCAAATGGACATCATCGTATCGGAAGTGTCGATGGTCAGAGACATTCGAGACCGCGAGATTCGCATTTATACGGACGCCGGTCGGGTTTGTCGGCCGTTGCTGATTGTCGAGAAGCAGAAGTTGGCACTGAGACGGAAGCATATCGATTTGTTGAAGGTGAGGATAGAGAAGGGCGTGTTTTGGGTCTCGCGACGATCTAGGGATACTGTAGCTCTGGTCTCGAAGCGAAGAGATCGTTTTGGGTCTTGCAACGATCTGGATTTGGATTGGATTACTGTAGCTCTGGTTTCAAAGCGATGGAGGGGGGGGGGCTGTAACGTTTCGCAACTCGATTTTTTCAAATTGTTCGCTCAATTTTTGAATTTCAAGATAATATCGTCCGAGTTGTGAAACGTTACAGTTGCAAAGTGAAAAGTGACTGGTTCCGAAACGCTACAGTTGCGAAACGTCGGGGTGGCTGCCACGAAACACAGCGCTACAGTTTTTCGCTTCGAGACCAGCCAGCGCTACAGTAATCTCTATTGAATCAACATAGGTCGCTACAGTAATCTAAAATCTAAGCTACAGTAATCTTTGTTGGATCATTGATTGAAAATTTCATTTGAATTTTCAAATTTCCCAATTCAAATTCAAATTTTCAATTGAAAATTCAATTTTTCTCTTCCCCCCCCCCCAGGACGTGGACGAGAGCAACAAGTACACATGGTCCGACCTCGTCGGTGGCGGTGTCGTCGAGCTCATCGATTCGATGGAAGAGGAGACCTCCATGATCGCCATGATGCCCGAAGACCTCCGAACCGGCGGCTACTGTGACTCGCACACACATTGCGAAATCCATCCGGCAATGATCCTTGGCGTCTGCGCTTCGATCATCCCGTTCCCCGATCACAATCAGTCGCCGCGTAACACTTATCAGGTTGGTTCTCTTCTTTTTTGGATTTTTTGAGTTTTTGCCGAGGAAAACGTCATTTTCGACCAATTTTACACAGTTTATCTAGAGAAATCCAACTTTTCCTTTCCAGAGCGCCATGGGAAAACAAGCGATGGGCGTCTACACGACCAACTTCCACGTCCGCATGGACACCCTTGCCCACGTGCTCTACTACCCGCAAAAGCCGCTGGTCACCACGCGATCCATGGAATACCTGCGATTCAACGAACTCCCAGCCGGCATCAACGCCATCGTCGCGATTCTCTCGTATTCCGGCTACAACCAAGAAGACTCTGTGATCATGAACAACTCGGCGATCGACAGAGGACTCTTCCGTTCCGTCTTCTACCGATCCTACCGCGACAACGAAGCGAACATTGACAACGCCAACGAGGAGCTCATCGAGAAGCCGTCGCGCGAGAAATGCTCGGGAATGCGGCATGCGCTGTACGACAAGCTCGACGAGGACGGCATCATCTCGCCCGGAATGCGTGTCTCTGGTGACGATGTGATCATTGGCAAAACAGTGGCACTGCCTGAAATCGACGATGATCTCGATGCCACCGGAAAGAAGTACTCGAAACGCGACGCTTCCACCTTCCTGAGATCCTCCGAGACTGGAATCGTCGATCAGGTCATGTTATCGCTGAATTCCGACGGTAACAAGTTTGTCAAAATCCGCATGAGATCGGTGCGCCTTCCGCAAATCGGAGACAAATTCGCGTCGCGGCACGGACAAAAGGGTACGATGGGTATAATGTACCGGCAGGAAGACATGCCGTTCACCGCCGAAGGTCTCACCCCGGACATTATCATCAATCCGCACGCCGTCCCCTCTCGCATGACAATCGGCCATTTGATCGAATGCCTACAGGGCAAGCTGTCGGCGAACAAGGGAGAAATCGGAGACGCCACGCCGTTCAACGACACTGTCAACGTGCAAAAGATCTCGGGTCTGCTGTGCGAGTACGGCTATCACTTGCGCGGCAACGAGGTGATGTACAACGGACACACGGGCAACAAGCTGACGACACAGATCTTCTTCGGACCGACTTACTATCAGCGGTTGAAGCATATGGTCGATGACAAGATTCACTCGAGAGCCAGAGGACCGATTCAGGTGAGAAGGGCATTTGAGCATTTTGGGAAGGAGGGGGGGAGGTTGCGAAACGTCGGGGAGCTCTAGCCATTTTTTATGAAATTTAGCTTTCATAGGCTTAGGAACCCCGACGTTTCGCGACTGTAACGTTTCGCAACAATACCAGCGTTCACATCTTGCCAGCTGACAGCTGTAACGTTTCGCAACTTTCAAAATATCCGGGTTTATATCCAGTCTTTCAAGATTCAATTTTCGTGTCAAGACCCAAAAGTCAATATCTCCCCTCATTTCCAGATGATGAACCGCCAACCGATGGAGGGAAGAGCTCGCGACGGAGGTCTTCGCTTCGGAGAAATGGAACGGGACTGTCAAATTTCGCATGGAGCCACGCAGTTCCTGCGAGAACGCCTCTTCGAAGTGTCCGATCCGTACCATGTGTACGTGTGCAACAACTGCGGACTCATAGTCGTCGCCAACCTCAGGACGAACAGTTTCGAGTGCAAGGTAGGCGACTACGGAATTTTGATTAGATTTGAGAAAAATGGAATTTGGACGGTTAAACTGAAAGTTTTGCGTCTAAATTATCGAGGGATGTAAGTGCGCCCCATTGAAATTTGAAATTGTGTAAAAATGGTGAAAAAACCGAAAGTTTTGGGTGTAGCATTTGGTTTTTTAAAATTTTCCTTCACTAATATTGTTTGGTTTTAATTTAAAAGTTGTTTCGAAATTTTATTTTTATTTTTAAAAATTTTAAATTTGTAAATAAAAAGAAATAATTTTCAGACGTTCTATAAGAAATTCAATTTTCTAATTGTAAAATAATTTTTTTTTCGCTTTTTTAATTTTCAATTTTCTAGGAAATGGGCGGATAATTTTGAAATTCGAAAAAAAAAGTTAAGAAAAAAAAAGAATAGTTTAGAGTTGAGGAAAGTGCATTCCAGCGAGCAAACATTTTTTAAAAAATTTGGAAAATTTATTACATTTTTTCATGCGTGTTCCGGTCGTTTTCGATGGGTTTATAATTATTTTTTTTGGAAAAATTTGAATAAAAAAATAATTTTCAAAAATTCGAAAAAATTGTTAAAATTCGGCAAAAATTGAATTTGTCGGATTTAAAATTTGAAAATTTAGACTCTGCCGTACTAGTCTTGGGAAAACAAATTTTTGAAATTCAATTTTTTAAAAAAGGTAAAAACCTGTTTTTTGAGAAAAATCTAGAAATTCAATTATTTCATATTTAAAAAAAAAACCATCCAATTTAAAATTAAAATTTCATTTTCTTTTCCAGGCCTGCCGCAACAAGACCCAAGTATCCGCAGTCCGCATACCATACGCGTGCAAACTGCTCTTCCAAGAGCTCATGTCAATGTCGATCGCTCCCCGTCTAATGGTCCGTCCGAATGCTCCGAAACGCGCCAGAGCACAGACGGAAGCGTGAGAAAAAATTGACAATTTTACACAAAAATCTGCAATTTTTTTATTTTTATTCAAAAAACTCTAAAAACGGACGATTTCCACACTTTGCTCCGGTTCATTTCTGTTCTGATGGTCTCTAAAAATTTGTTATCAAAATTATCAATTTTTTATTTTATTTTTTTGAATTTATTTATTTTTATTATTATTTTTTGTTATATTATTCTTCTTCTTCTTCTGGCCAGTTGTTTATCACACGATTTTTCTCTATTTCTCTATTTTCTCTCTCTCTTCTCTCCCACTGAAATATCGATTTTCTTTTCCGACCGACCGACCGACCGTTTTTTTTGTTTTTGTTTTTTTCTTTAATTTTAAAATTCAAATTTGAAATCTACATTTCCGGTCGATTCTCTCTCGTTTTTTCCTCAATTTTTCAATTTTTCCCCCAAAAATTGGAATAATCGTCATGAAACAATGAACTTGTTCTTTCTGGTATTTTCAAAATATTTAATTTATTTTTATTTTTATCGGTTGAATTTTCTCCGATTTTTATATATTTTTATTTGATTTTTGATTTTTTGATTTTTTCTTTTATTACATTTAATTTGATTTTTTTAATTTTTATTATTTTTTTTGGACTCCGAAATAATTAATTAATTAAATTTCGGCAGATTTTAGGATTTAAAAATTTTTTTTAATTAATTTTTATTTTTGGAATTTAAAAATATTTTTGAAATTTAATTTCGGTGGATTTTGAGATTAACATTTTTTTTTAATTAATTTAAATTTTCGGAATTAAAAAAAATATTTTTTTGGCGAAATTTCTGCCGATTTTGAATTTTTGAATTTTTAAAAAAATTATTTCAGTTTTTAAAATTTAAAAAAAAAATTAAATAAAATTTTGGCTGATTTTATTTTAATTCTAAAATTAAATTCTCACAAATTTCTTGCAAAGTTAGATCCTTGAAAAATTGTGATTTTTTTAAATTTTTTTTTTCATTCAAATCTGCTCTTTTTTCTTTTTCTTTTTTTGTAATTTTTATTCCTTCCCAATTCTCCCTTTTTCAATTCCAGATTTGCATCGACGGTACCGACACGGATCAGTGAGTGATAACACCAAAACACCAGCAACATCATCATCATCAAAAAATGAACATGATCGACGCGCGTGCCTCACCGGCCACTCAGGCCCAACAAACCGCTGTGCCGTCGGCAACGAATCTCGATATTAACACGTGAGTGATAACTCAACAATTTCTCGCCAAAAAAAATCAGAAATTGATTCTGATGCTTTAAAATTTTTTCAGGATTTTTTTGAATTTTTTTTGATGAATTTGAGCTTAAAGTCAAACATGGTTCAATTTTTAATGAGAAATTCATTTTTCCAGCCATTTTTTTAAATTTATTTTCATCAAATTTAACACCAAACGATTCACCAGAATGATAACTGCTCTGGAAAATCGTTTGGAATTAAATTTGCCCAAAATGAAAGATAAATAGAAGAAAACTGGAATTAAATAGGAAAATCGAATATTCGGAATTAAATTTTGAAAGTTTGGAATTGAATCAAATTTAATTCCAAAATTTTTGCTCTCAAACTGAATTTTTTTTTCAATTGTAATTCCCCTAAATTTTCGCCTCAATTATTATTGTTTTCTAGGAAAATGAGCTACATGGCCTAGAAAATGCAAGCACGCGACGCGACACGCAACGCGTGGGTCTCGCAGCGCTACAGTCAAGTTTTTTCGCCAAGTTGTTATGCGCCTTTAAAAGCG
>LR564281.1:0-16601 GCA_900536345.3 Caenorhabditis sp. 39 LS-2015 | reverse complement strand
TTTGGGTTACTGTTTTAAAGACGCATAACAACTTGGCGAAAAAACTTGACTGTAGCGCTGCGAGACCCACGCGTTGCGTGTCGCGTCGCGTGCTTGCATTTTCTAGGCCATGTAGCTCATTTTCCTAGAAAACAATAATAAGTTGAGTCAACTCAATTTTCAGCGACGAAATAATGCAGTGGATCATCGACCTGCGGGATCCGTCGAAGCGCGAGGCGGCTCTTCTCGAGCTGAGCAAGAAACGCGACAGTGTTCCGGATCTGCCGTTGTGGCTGTGGCACTCGTTCGGCACCATGTCCGCCCTTCTTCAGGAGGTTTGTCGACGGGGTTTTTGCGGTGTTTAGGAGCGGAAAAATCTGGAAATTTTGGGTTTTTCCAATTTTCGCGGTAAAAATCGCTTCGAGACCCACTTTGAGTCGAAAATCGCGAATTCTTAACTGTTTTTGGATAGCAAATTGGCTGCGTACCTTCATTGGCTGAGTATTCAACGCAGACACTTCTGATCTTGTTTGGCGTTTCCATATTAGATACTCAGGCAACAGACGTACGCAGCCAATTCATTTTCCAACTCGATATTTCGCACTGCGACATTTCGCAACTGTAACGTTTCGGAACTGAAAACTTTAACGGTTAAAACAATGATTTTTCTGAAAATTGAGAGAGAATTTTGAAGAGAAACGAGTTGAGTTACGAAACGTCGCGGTTCCTCAATTTAAAAGCAACGAAAATGATAAAAATCATCGTTTCATCAATCAATCAATTATCTCTTCCAGGTGGTTGCCATCTACCCGGCCATCATGCCGGCCAACCTGACTGCTGTCCAGTCGAACCGTGTCTGCAACGCCCTCGCCCTGATGCAATGCGTCGCTTCCCATCGCGACACCCGCGGACCGTTCCTCCACGCCCACATCCCGCTCTACCTCTATCCGTTCCTGCACACCACCAAAGTCTCGCGCTCGTTCGAGTATCTTCGTCTCACGTCGCTCGGTGTCATTGGAGCGTTGGTCAAGACCGAGGATAAGGAGGTACTGTGGAAATTGACTGGAAACTAGGATTTCCGGGTGAAGGCCGTCATTTTTGCCATATTTTGACACCAAATGGGTCTTGACGCGATTTCAGAGTTACAGTAACCCGGAAAGTCGCCTCGAGACCCATTTTACGTCGAATTTTGGTTTTTCTACTAAAAAGTGAATTTTCGTCCTGTTAAGGGCAGTTTTTCATTAAAAACCGAAAAAATTGGCTGAAAAATTAGATTTCTGGTTGAATCGCTGCAAAACTCGTCAGTTTTTGCCAATTTCCACAAAAATAGGGTCTCGACGCGATTTTAGAGTTACAGTAACCCGGAAAGTCGTCTCGAGACTCATTTCACATCAATTTTTGGGTTTTCTACTGGAAAATGAGTTTTCCACCCTTTTTAGGACAGTTTTGCATCGAAAACCGGAAAATTGGACTAGAAATTTGAATTTCTAGTTTAATCGCTGCGAGACCCATCAGTTTTCGGGTCCCGACGTGATTTCAGAAGTTAGAAGTCGCCTCGAGACCCATTTTACGTCGAATTTTGGTTTTTCTACTAAAAAGTGAATTTTCGTCCTGTTAAGGGCAGTTTTTCATTAAAAACCGAAAAAATTGGCTGAAAAATTAGATTTCTGGTTGAATCGCTGCAAAACTCGTCAGTTTTTGCCAATTTCCACAAAAATAGGGTCTCGACGCGATTTTAGAGTTACAGTAACCCGGAAAGTCGTCTCGAGACTCATTTCACATCAATTTTTGGGTTTTCTACTGGAAAATGAGTTTTCCACCCTTTTTAGGACAGTTTTGCATCGAAAACCGGAAAATTGGACTAGAAATTTGAATTTCTAGTTTAATCGCTGCGAGACCCATCAGTTTTCGGGTCCCGACGTGATTTCAGAAGTTAGAAGTCGCCTCGAGACCCGTTCCACGACAATTTTTGGCTTTTCCCCTGGAAAATGAGCTTTTTGCTGATAATTGAGCAAAATCTCGGAAGACGTGCAAATTCCAGGTCTCAAAGCGAAAAAACATTTCAAAATCCGCAAAACCATCAAATCCTCATTCCTCCCCATTTCCAGCAACTTCTGGTCGTCATCAACTTCCTGCTGTCCACCGAAATCATTCCGCTCTGCCTCCGCATCATGGAACAAGGAACTGAACTGTCGAAGACAGTCGCCACGTTCATTCTCCAGAAGATTCTGCTCGACGACACCGGCCTTCTGTACATCTGCCAGACCTACGAACGCTACAGCCACGTGGCCATGATTCTGAGCAAGATGGTCATGAAATTGGCGCGCGAGCCGTCGAGTCGCCTGCTAAAGCACGTCGTTCGCTGCTACAGTCGTCTCAGCGACAATCCGGGGTTTGTTGGAGCGAATTTGGGGTTACTGTAGCTGGGTCTCGCCGCGAAAACAGAAATTTGGATTTTTTCTCAGCCCAGGAGTTGCGAAACGTCGGGGCACCCGAAAACAGCGTTTTTTCTTCTTTCTTAGCTCAATTCATTGATTTTCCTCCTTGCCACTACGACTGGTGGAGCTAAATCCGTTGCGAACCACTTCTTGCTTCACCCCGACGTTCCGCAACTTCTTTGCGGTTGCGAAACGTCGTGGTGCTTTAAAAACTGCGTTTTCCTTGTTTTAACCGCTCAATTTATCGATTTTCTGCTTTCCATGGCATGTGAAATCCTTTCCGATTCTTTTTTTGCTCTACCCGGACTTTTTGCAACTCCATAGTGGTTTCGAAACGTCGGGGCTCCTAAAAACATCGTTGCCCCTCTTTTCTCCGCTCATTTTATCGATTTTTGTCATTCGACGACAAGTGGGCGGGGTTAAATCCTATTCGATTCTTGTTAGCGGGTGCGAAACGTCGGAGCACCCAAAAAAATCGTTATTCTTCTTTTCACCACAAAACCTCGCTAGCTACAGTAATCCCATTTCATTTTCCCCCTTTCCCCCGCTCAAATTATCGATTTTCCGCTTCCAGACTCACCCTGGACTCCCGCGCCGCCCCCGGCCAGACCGTCAAGGTGCGTGCCCAACACGCGCTGAAACAATGTATGCCAGAGTGCATGAGAGACTTGACCTTCAAGTCGCAGCTCAAAGAGGACCCGAGTACCATGAACTGGCTCCGACAGCTGCTCCAGAACCTCGGTGAGTCGATTTGTTGTTGAAAAATATTGAAAAATTGACAAAAAATAGAAAAAAAAACGTTTCCCTGCCTTCAGAAATGGATGGAACCATCCTTCACGATGAGGAACTCATGCCCAAGTAGTCTGCCGAACCGAACCGCCCATCTCCCCCCTGTAATTCACATTGTAATGTCGCTCCATCGCTAATTGTTCGAGAAACTTTGCATTTGGCTGCGTACCTATCGATTTTTCCTGATATGTTCGTTTTTGAGGTCACATACGCAGCCAAATCATGTTCCCCTAGTCTCTGGAGCTCTCCCTCATCATTCATTTCATTTTTCCATCCGAATCAGCGATCAGTGTAATTTTTATTTTCATTTTTATTTTATTCGTCTCTCTCTTTCTCTTTCTCTGCGTCTCTCCACACTCCAAATTGTATAATTAGAGAATATGTCCATTAGCCAATCCAACCATCAGTTCCAATGGGTATCGTTTTGTGTCCTCCGCCCCCTCCCCCCCCTCCGCCCCCTCCGCCCCCTTCCCCTATTCATCTCCGTCCAAAATTCAGAATTTTCCGATTTTTCTTCTTTTCCGAGGGACGCCGAGCCGTTTGTGAATATTTCTTTTCTCTTCCTCTACCAAAGAGTTTCTTTCTCTTCCTCGTTTTGTTCCTTCCAGCATCTCCGTCTCCTTCTTCTTCTTCCAATTTGGCACCCCTTCCCCTCCCCCCTCCCCCCCTCCCGCTCTCCCTTCCCAATCAATTTTCCATAAATTTTGTGTTTTCTGTAAGGAATTTTTCGCATTTTGCGGAAAAAGAAAATTTTGATCAAGCCCCGTTTATTTAATGGGTTAGGAATTTTTGGGGAATAGAATATTACATGACAAACAAAATAGCACAGGAAAGACGTATTACATACATAATTATTATTTCAATATTAGTTGCTCTTTCTCTTTTTTTCTCTTGCTTCCTGCGCTTTCAGCCGCAGCCTCTCGCTTCGCACAGACGCCTGCTGCTGTCGCTTCTCCCCTGGCGACACGATCCGCTCCACCTTGGGCTTCTTCTTGGCAAGCTTCTTCGCCGGCGGGACTTTCCTCTTGACTGTCGGCGGCTTCCTCTTTGCCTGCTCCTCCTCGGGTGCCGGTTGCTCGGGAACTGGCTCTTCAACTTCCCGAACAGCCTTCGGTGCCGCTTCCCAGATCCTCATGAGCAGTTCAGTGCCGATCTTCGCCTGTTGCTCTTTGCTCCAACTACTGACGTCGGAGGAAACTCCTTCCGGGAGCTTGAATTTCCCGCCTTCGTCATTCGTCAGAGCTCCGAGCCCCAGCGCGAGGATCATGCACCGTTCGTACATGAAGGACTCTGGTTCACGGCTTCCCGGATGAAACTGGAGTATCCCGAAGTGTCCCCGGCCATCGAGCTCCCGACACCTCTGGAGTTTCTCGCCGTAGAAAACGACGTTTTGGTCGGTGAGATTGAGGGCCTCTTTGAGGTGATGGTTGGGCCGCACACCAGTCCCTTTCCCAATATAAAAAATACTGGCGATAAAGAGTTCCCAGGAGCGACATGTGCCGTTGTCGTACCCCTGGGTGCTCACGAGAGCATAGTTGAAGTACTCTTTCTCGCCTCGTTTCTTTGGGAGTTGCAGGTCCTGGATAGCGGTAATCCAGCCCATCCTCTTCGTCCGCTCCTCCTCGCTCACGACCTCCGCGACGCTGTCCACGATGGGCTTGGAGTTGCCGGTTGCCTCCTTCGTAGTCCCCTTGATTCTCTCCGCGGTCGTCTTCTTGTCTGCGAAGTCAAGCATTTTGGTTGGCCAACGATCCACCATCTTTTCGTAGAGGCCGACGGCCTTTTCGACTTTGCCCAACTTGATGTACGTGTTGAGCTTTCCTAAAAAACAGTTTTTGTTTAAGAAAATAGTTTTCCAGTGTTCCTCAAGTCGAAAATTACAGTTTTTCATTAAAAAATAGTTGCTCGTGATCGCGACGTTTCGAAACTTTTCACTTTGCAACTGCGACGTTTCGCAACTAAAATCGTTTTTTTCCAAAATGTTCTCTCAATTTTCAAATCTGAATAGAATATCTCCCCAGTTTTTTGAGTTGCGAAACGTTACAGTCGAAAAATGAAAGGTTGCGAAACGTCGGAGTGTATCTCAACGAAATTTGAATTCCAGATTAGTGAGAGTGAGCTGATTTTTAGGCTCCGGGACAATTTGCAGCCGAGTTTTACGTTTTTCAGGGAAATGATCCTGTTTTCCGGATTATTGGTGCAAATTGAATGCTTTTCAAAAAAAGAAGAAGTTTCCACCTGAAAAACGGCAAAAAACGTTTGGCTGCAAAATGACTCGCTGCGATTTGTCCCGGAGCCGATTTTTAGTACAGCAGTCTCAGCCATAACCCATTTTCTTCTCCAAAAAACCAAGACAGATTCGCTAAAGTTTGAAACAAATTTATTCGAAAAGGTTTACAAAAATAGTTACAAAAAATCAAATAGAATGTAGAATACATTTCGGAAAAATATGAGATAAGTTAATGCAGCAACAAAATCGAAATTCCTCAAAAAAAATGAGCGAAATTGTATTAATTACAGCAAATTGCAAAGCAAGAGAAACGGCGGGTCTTGCAGCGATTTTGTTGGTTTCTGCTCAAAACTCGTGCTAGAAATGAGAAATGTAGTTATGCAAACCGAGACCCCGATGTTTCGCAACTGTAACGTTTCGCAACTCGAAATGCTTTCCTTCAAAATGCTCTCTCAGACTTCAAGGCTCAATATCTGCCGAAAAACCTATTTGTCTTGACATTTCGAGTTGCGAAACGTCGCATTGCAAAATATCGGGGTGCCTAACGACTGGACGAAGCCGTCTGCTGAAATCGGTGCGAGACCTGCACGTCGCGACTCGAAAAGCGAGATTTTTAAAATTCGACGAGGGAAAAAAAGAAAATCGCTGTAAGACCCATCCCTAATTGAATATGATTTCGTGGTTTGGGAGCTCGGTGATTTTTGAAATTATTTAAATAAAAAATTACGATGTGCGGCATTCCACGTGATGATGTCCTCTCTCGGCTCTTCTTGGGCGATCCGGTTGGCTTCGGCTTCTGCTTGGGCGTTGGCTCTGGCTTGGGCACGGGCGTTGACTCTCTGCATCCTCCTTCAAAAAAAAGTATTTTTATACCTATTTCAATACAAAAATTCAAAAAAATCAAGCTTTTTCCTGAAATTTAAAAAAAAAACTTTTTTTTCCAAATTTGACCTACCGTAACTTTCATTGTTTCGCTCCAACTGTAACTGATCAAAACGTTTCGGCAGCACATGGAATATTTCGAATAATTCTTCTGATTTTGAGTCGATTGTTTTCCGAATTGAAACAAATCAAAAACATCTGAATTTTCAAGAATTAAAATGGGAAATTAACAGCAAAAAAAATTAATTTAAAAAAAAAATGCTCAAATTCTGAAAATACTTGGTTCCGATAAATTTCGAAACTTTGAAATTTTCACTTTGCGACTGTAACGTTTCGCAACTTTTGACTTTTCGACTGTAACGTTTCGCAACTTTTGACTTTTCGACTGTAACGTTTCGCAACTTTTGACTTTTCGACTGTAACGTTTCGCAACTTTTGACTTTTCGACTGTAACGTTTCGCAACTTTTGACTTTTCGACTGTAACGTTTCGCAACTTTTGACTTTTCGACTGTAACGTTTCGCAACGATGCATAACGTGTTACGAAGTATCGGAGTCTCTTTTTTGAATAAATCACGAATGCGTGTTGGTGAGGCGATAAAATTTATTAATTAAAACAATAAAAAGGGAAGCATTATTATAATGTTAAAATTTGAAGAAAAACAGGATCAATCATTCTCAATTCCTTCTTCGAGTTGTTCTAGTTGGTGGAGGAATTCTCCTCTTTGTCTCTTCTTGTTTACCAGGTATCTTTTCTCTTTGACTTCGGAAAACAAAATGCCATACGTGGAACGACAGTATTTTCCCGTTTTCCGATAAACTGATAGTTCCAATTTTGCCTTCATCGTTCGCAATGTCCATTCCAGCACTCAAGTCTGTATACTCACACTTGTTTCCTGTTTGATTCCAAGCGGGCACCCTGAAATAAGGAACATTCAAAAATACAAAATTTATACACAAAACTAACAGTTTTCCGCGAGCCCGAACTTCGGGATCCCACTTCTCCGCGTCGAGACCCTTGATCACTGCACTCAGCTCGATCTTGTTCTCCAAATGGAACTCCAGATTTATCAAATCTTTATTTCCCTTCATCCACTCCCTGAAGAACTTGTTGAAATGATGAGCGGCCAGGCGGCATTTTTTGAATATTCCACGGTGCATATTGAGATTGTCAATTAGAATCTGATGTGTCAGCCATTTGGCATCCTCGAGATGTACTATCCAACTTTTCAACAAATGCAATCCTCCTCTCAACTCTCGATTCAATCCGACTTTTAGTTTCAGAGTGTACCACACTTCAATGTTTCTCAGTGTCTGTTCCAGTTTTCTGCCATCCACCCGCACTTTTTCACCATTTAGACACAGTCTGTTCAACTTTTTCAGTTGTAATTTCTCGAGAAAATCCACAGAGAAACCAAAATCGAAATTGATGCAAACTTGAGGAATTCTAATCCAAACCATGGCGCGGAAGTGGTCGATTGTGTCGACGATACTCTGTTCGAGCAGTGGGAAATTGTCAAATGAGAAGATGACCGGACCATTCGTCTTGCTGAAATTATCGATTTTCGAGGGTTTTTGAAGCCGAATATTACCTAATCTTTACTGGAGACTCCTTGGCAGCAATCGGATCCATTCGAAACTCGACAGCCAAATATGGCTCATTTCTTTCATCCAATTTCTTCAAATTAGGCGGATATTCGTTTGAAACTATAAAAATCTGCGCGCAATCCGATTTCGTCTTGAATCTAAGTTGAAATTTGGCTTCCTCGCTCTTCAGTCGTTCATTGATTACCGTATTCCACTGATCCGTTATCAAACTGATTTTGAGTCTGTGAAAGGGGTCAAGAATCGAATCAAGGGGAATATGGTGCACTTACAAATCAAAATGACTCAAATTTCTGACAATTTCCATTTTTGGAAGGTAGGGAAGATTGCCGCAGAGTTGGATGGTTTCCTGTTGGAAATGCATGGCGAAACGGGGGGAGAAGGAGCGGATGAGTACCAAATAGAGAATGAAATTGGTAGGGAATGAGTGAACAATGAATGTGGGAAAACAATTTGTGTGCGTGTATGTGCTAACAATGTTGTTTCTGGGCGGGTGTCTGTAGGTAATCTGTCGGTGGATGTGAAGATGAGTGATGAACAGCAACTGGATATGTTACCTAAACAACGAGACAAAGAGCGAAGACAGAGACTCCCAGCAACAAAGTTTAAACCAACCAAGGTCACCATTTTGAAAAAAAATTTCAAAGTTTGAAAAATAACTTTTTTAAAAATAAATCTAGAAAAATTTCAAAAACTTGTATTTTCAGCATTTTTCAGATTTTTTAAAAAGTTTTTTTTTTCTCTTTGAAATTGTGCGCTTAAAAAATTGGTTAACAATTTAGAAAATTTTGTCTGACAACTAGAAAGAGAAAAAAATATAAAATTTTTTTTTTGAAAGTTAAATTTTTTTTCGAATTTTTCTGAATTAAATTTATTTTTGGTTTTTGACAGAATCTTTTCAAATTTTTATCAGAATCACAAAAACGATATTTTGAAACATGTTTAAGAAAATTTAAGATTTAAAAAAAAATTGAAAATAAAAAAAAATATTTTTTTCCAATTGAATTTTTTCAAAATTAAAATAGGTTCATTGTTTTTGACAGTGTCTTTTAAACTATTCAACATTAGAGCAAAAAATATATGTTTTTAAAACGTTTTTCAAAATTTATTTTTTTATTTTTTTCATTTTTGAGAGAATTTTTTAAAATTTTTATCAGAATCTTAAGAAAATTATATAAAAACTAAATGAAGCTGAAGCTAAAAAATATATCCCGGTAGTACCATAAAACACCTCCCAAGCAAAAATCAAAAATTTCTGAAATTTGTGAAAAAATAAATTCAAAAAAATCGGAAAAAAATGTGTATTTTTGAGGAGATAAAATTTATTAATTAACACAATAAAAAGGGAAGCATTAATATTACTAGAAAGTTCAAAGAAAAACTGGATCAGTCATTTTGAATTTGTTCTTCGAGTTGTTCTAGTTGGCGGAGGTATCTTTGTCTGTCCCGTTCCAATACTTCTTTCTGTTTCTTCGACACATTCTTTTCAGCCAACTTTTCTCCAGTTTCTCTCAAATAGATTGATACAATTCTCTTCTCACTTTGAATTGGAAATGCAGGATACCATGCGTGGAACGACAACACTTTTCCGTTTTCCGATAAACTGACAGTTCCGATTTCGTCTTCATTATTCACAATATCCATTCCAGCACTCAAATCTTCAAACGTGTACTTGTTTCCTGTTCGTTTCCGTGGACGCAGGCTGAAAAATAGAATTATAAATGCAAAATCAATAATAACTCTATAAAACTGACAGTTTTCTGCGAGACCGAACTTCGGGATCCCACTTCTTCGCGTCGAGACCCTTGACCACCGCACTCAGCTCGATCTTTCTCTCCAAATGGAACTCTAGACGCAGTACGAATTTATTTCCCTTCATCCACTCCCTGAAGAACTTGTTGAAATGATGAGCGGCCAGGCGACATTTTTTGAATATTCCTGTGTCCCTATTCAAATTATCAATCAGAATCCGATGTGTCAACCATTTGGCATCCTCGAGATGTACCATGGAACATCTTAACAAGTGCAATCCTCCTCTCAACTCTCGATTCAATCCGACTTTTAGTTTCAGAGTGTACCACACTTCAATATTTCTCAGTGTCTGTTCCAGTTTTTTCCCATCCACTCGCACTTTTTCGCCTTTTAGACACAGTCTGTTCAACATTTTCAGTTTTAATTTCCCGAGGAAATCCTCAGAAAAACCGAAATCGAAATTGATGCAAATTCGATGAGGTTTCATCCAAGTCATGGCGCGGAAGTGGTCAATTGTGTCGACGATACTCTGTTCGAGCAGTGGGAAATTGTCAAAGGAGAAGATCACCGGATCATTTCCTTTGCTGAAAATATCGATTTTCGAGGGTTTTTGAAGCCGAATATTACCTTATCTTTACTGGAGACTCCTTGGCAGCAATCGGATCCATTCGAAACTCGACAGTCAAATATGGCTCATTTACTTCATCCATATTTTTTGAAACATATGAAAAATTGTTTGAAATTATCAAAATCTGAGCGCAATCCGTTTTCGTCTTGAATCGAAGCTGAAATTTGGCTTCCTCGCTCTTCAGCCGTTCATTGATTTCCGTATTCCACTGATTCGTTATCAAACTGATTTTGAGTCTGTAAAAGGGGTCAAGAATCGAATCGAGGGGAATATGGTGCACTTACAAATCAAAATGACTCAGATTCCTGACAATTTCCATCTTTGGAAGGTAGGGAAGATTGCCGCAGAGTTGGATGGTTTCCTGTTGGAAATGCATGGCGAAACGGGGGGAGAAGGAGCGGATGAGTACCAAATAGGGAATGAAATTGGTGGAAAATGAGTTGGCTGGAAAAGGGAAAGAGGAACAATGTGCGCTAGGATGCAGTGGGAGGATTATGTGTCGGTGGATGTGAAGATGAGTGAAGAATAGCAACTGGATATGTTACCTAGAGAACGAGACAAAGAGCGAAGACAGAGACTCCCAACAATAAAGTTAAAACAAACCAAGGTCACCATTTTGAAAAAAAAATTTCAAAGTTTGAAAAATAACTTTTTTTAAAAATAAATCTAGAAAAATTTCAAAAACTTGTATTTTCTATGAAATTGTGCACTTAAAAAATTGGGGAATAGTTCAGAAAATTTTGTCTAACAACTAGAAAGGGAAAAAAAAGTTCACAATATTTATTTTAAAAAATTTACAATTTTTTTTTTTTGAAAATTAAATTTTTTTTCGAGTTTTTCTGAATTAAATTTATTTTTGGTTTTTTACAGAAGCTTTTCAAATTTTTATCAGAATCACAAAAACAATATTTTGAAATATGTTTTTAAAAAATTTAAAATTTCAAAAAAAAAAAAAAATTTTAATATTTTTTTTTAAACTGAATTTTTTGAATTAAAATAGGTTTATTGTTTTTGACAGCGTCTTTTGAAATTTTGAAATTTTTTTTTGAAAACTGTTCAAAATTAGAGCAAAAAATATAAATTGTTAAAACTTTTTTTTCAAAAATATTTTTTTAATATTTTTTTGGTTTTTGACAGAGATTTTTTAAAATTTTGATCAGAATGAATTTTTAAAAAAATTAAAATTGATAACAATTAGAGCTAAAAAATTTATCCCGGAAGTACCATAAAACTCAAAATTTTCTGAAATTTGAAAAAAATAAACGCAAAAAAATCGGAAAAAATGTGTATTTTTGAAGCGATAAAATTTATTAATTGTAACAATAAAAAGGGAAGCATTATTATAATTTTAAAATTCGAAGATAAAAAGGATTAGTCATTTGAATTTCTTCTTCGAGTTGTACTAGTTGGCGGAGGTATTCTTCTCTCCTCCGTTCCAATTCTTCTTTTCGTCTCTTCGACACATTCTTTTCAGCCAACATTCCTTCGATTTCTCTCAGATAGATCGATACAGTTACCTTTTCACTGTGAAATGGAAATTGAGAGTACCATGCGTGGAACGACAGCACTTTTCCGTTTTCCGATAAACTGACAGTTCCGATTGTGCCTTCATTGTTCACAATATCCATTCCAGCACTCAAATCTTCGAACATGTACTTGTTTCCTGTTCGTTTCCGTGGACGCAGGCTGAAAAATTGTGAATATGAGAGCAAAATCATGTCGCTGCGAGACCCAGCAAAAAAATCAAGAATAATCCTATCAAACTGACAATTTTTTGCGAGACCGAATGTCGGGATTCCACTTCTTAGCGTCGAGACCCTTAACCACTGCACTCAGCTCGATCTTGCTCTCCAAATGGAACTCCAGCACGCGCAGTTTCGGCTTCTCTCCGTTTATCCACTCGCTGAAGAACTTGTTGAAATGATGGGCGGCCAGACGACATTTTTTGAATATTCCGTAGTGGATATTGAGATTGTCAATCAGAATTCGATGTGTCAGCCATTTGGCATCTTCAAGATGTACTTTCCGAATTTTCAACAAGTGCAATCCTCCCCTCAACTCGCGAATCGTTCCTACTTTTAGCTTCAAATTGTGCAAAATTTCAATGTTTCTCAGAGTCTGTTCCAGTTTTTTGCCATCCACACGCACATGTTCGCCTTTTAGACAGAGTCTGCTCATTTTTTCCAACTTTTCCAACTGTAATTTTCCGAGGAAATCCGCCGAGAAACCAAAATCGAAATTGATACAAACTCGAGGAATTCGAATCCAAACCATGGCGCGGAAGTGGTCAATTGTGTCGACGATACTCTGTTCGAGCATTGGGAAACTGTCAAAGTAGAAGATGACCGGACCATTTGCTTCTCTGAAATTATCGATTTTCGAGGGTTTCTGAAGCCGAATAATACCTAATCTTTACTGGAGACTCCTTGGCAGCAATCGGATCCATTCGAAACTCGACAGTCAAATATGGCTCATTTCTTTCATCCAATTTCTTCAAATTAGGCGGATATTTGTTTGAAACTATAAAAATCTGAGCGCAGTCCGTTTTCGTCTTGAATCGAAGCTGAAATTTGGCTTCCTCGTTCTTCAGTCGTTCATTGATTTCCGAATTCCACTTATCCGATATCAAACTGATTTTGAGTCTGTGAAAGGGGTCAAGTATGGAATCAAGGGGAATATGGTGCACTTACAAATCTAAATGACTCAAATTTCTGACAATTTCCATCTTTGGAAGGTAGGGAAGATTGCCGCAGAGTTGGATAATTTCCTGTTGGAAATGCATGGCGGAACGGGGGAGAAAGTGAACAAATTCTGAACGAATGAATGACAACTAGAACCAAAGAGATCAGTGGATGTGAAGATCCTCGGATCTAACTGCCTAACAAGTGCCACACTCGCTAGAGTACCATGTACACACAGCAGTTGCTCGCTCATCTTCACATCCACCGACACATACCACACGCACAGAGACGCAGTGTTTTCTCCTCCTCCGTTCTTCATTTCCAGCCAACTCATTCCCTACCAATTTCATTCCTTATTTGGTACTCATTCGCTCCATTTCTCCCCGTTCCGCCATGCTATTCCAACAGGAAATTATCCAACTCTGCGGCAATCTTCCCTATTTTCTAAAAATGGAAATTGTCAGGAATTTGAGTCATTTTGATTTGTAAGTGCACCATATTCCCCTTGATTCCATACTTGACCCCTTTCACAGACTCAAAATCAGTTTGATAACGGATAAGTGGAATACGGAAATCAATGAGCGACTAAAGCAAGACAAAACGAGATTTCAACTTCGATTCAAGACGAAATTGGATTGCGCGCAGATTTTGATAATATCAGACAACTTTTCACTTATTTCGAAAAATATGGATGAAGTAAATGAGCCATATTTGGCTGTGGAGTTTCGAATAGATCCGATTGCTGCCAAGGAGTCTCCAGTAAAGATAAGGTAAATTTAGGGTCAAAAAATCCTCAGAAACCGATAATTTCAGAGAAGCAAATGGTCCGGTCATCTTCTACTTTGACAGTTTCCCAATGCTCGAACAGAGTATCATCGATACAATTGACCACTTCCGCGCCATGATTTGGATTAGAATTCCTCGAGTTTGTATCAATTTCGATTTTGGTTTCTCGGAGGATTTCCTTGGGAAATTGCAGTTGGAAAAGTTGGAAAACATAAGCAGACTGTGCCTAACAGGCGAACAGGTGCGTGTGGATGGCAAAAAACTGGAACAGATACTGAGAAACATTGAAATTGTGCACAATTTGAAACTAAAAGTCGGAACGAATCGCGAGTTGAGAGGAGGATTGCACTTGTTGAAAAGCTGGAATGTGCATCTCGAAGATGCCAAATGGTTGACACATCGGATTCTGATTGACAAAGTCGATTTTGGCCTTGGAATATTCAAAAAATGTCGCCTGGCCGCTCATCATTTCAACAAGTTCTTCAGGGAGTGGATGACTAGAGAGATATCGAAAGTCCACGCGTTGGAGTTCCATTTGGAGAGCAAGATCAAGCTGAGTGCAGTGGTCAAGGGTCTCGACGCGAAGAAGTGGGATCCCGAAGTTCGGTCTCGCAAAAAATTGTCAGTTTTCTAGAGTTATTATTGATTTTACATTTCTGATTCTCTTTTTCAGCCTGCGCCCACGGAAACGAACAGGAAACAAGTATACGTTTAAAGATTTGAGTGCTGGAATGGATATTGTGAATAATGAAGACGAAATCGGAACTGTCAGTTTATCGGAAAACGGAAAAGTGTTGTCGTTCCACGTATGGTACTCTCGATTTCCAATTCACAATGAAAAGATAGAGGCATCGATCTATCTGAGAAGAATCGAAGGAAAGTTGACCGAAAAGGATGTGTCGAAGAGACAAAAAGAAGCATTGGAACGGAGAAGAGAAGAATACCTCCGCCAACTAGAACAACTCAAAGAAGAAATTCAGAATAACTGATCCTGTTTATCTTCGAATTTTATAATAATATTAATGCTTCCATTTTCATCATTAAATTTAATAAATTTTATCGCCTCACCAACACGCATTCCGTATTGTATTCAAGAGTAAGACTCCGATACTTCGCAACATGTCACAGTTGCGAAACGTTACAGTCGAAAAGTGAAAAGTTGCGAAACGTTACAGTAACTTTCCACTTTTCAACTGTAACGTTTCGCAACTTTTCCCCTTTTCTCTTTTTTATTCATGATATCCGTTCAGTGCGTTCAATTGCCCTTCGTCCTTGTCCATTTCCTCTTTTTCGCAATCCATTACATCTGAAAATTGGTTCCAATCGATAATTTTCCACAAAAATTGATAATCACTAACGCGTCGGCATACACTGGCTGTTGATGACAGGTACGTGGCTCAGGGATACTGTATCATGAACTTGTTCCAGTATCAAAACACGGCGAGCCAGGAAATGGAAAAAGCGACGGATTCTGGCCTGGAAATATCGATTTTTAATGGGGTGAGTTGGAATTTTCGGTTTTTATTGATTTTTGTTGATTTTTATAGACGTTTTGTGATGTTTATCAATTTTTATCATTTTCTATCGGGTTTTATCGATTTTCATTGCTTTCTATATAGAAAGCAATGAAAATCGGAAAACTTTTCGAAAAATTTGAAAAAGTTATCGACGATCGATAGAAAACTTTTTGACAACTTTGGAAAACTTATCGAGGTCCTTCTCTTAAAAGTTCCATTCGGTTGTCGAAAAGTTTTCAAAAGTTGTCGAAAACTTTCCAGCGTTTTACCGAGATAGCATTTTATTGATTTTTATCGACTTCTGTCGATTTTTATTGAATCTTATAGTTTTTTCTCGATTCTTCATTGATTTCTATCAATTCTTATCGATTTCTATCAATCGTTATCGATTTTTATCAATTTTCAGTGATATTTATCGCTATTTATCGGTTTTTATTGATATTTATCGATATTTATCAGTTTTTATCAATTTTCCTTGACCAACCTGACAAAAATAGAAGATATGATTGGATAAAACGTCGGAAATCAGGAAAAACACGGAATACACCATAAACCATGTCAAATCCGTCGGCACAATATCACCAATTCCAATCAGTGACATTGTGATGATTCCGAAATACACTGATGGCCAGAAATCGATCGGCTCGACGGCGGAGAACACAAAACTCGACGAGATCAGGGATATGGTGCAGAAGACGACGGAGAAGATGAAGATGAGACGGTCGCGGTGCTGAATGGAGGATGGTGGGGGACGGAATCTGAAGAGGTCAGTGATTTTTTTTAATTTTGAAAAAATATTTAAAGTTGGAAAAGGAAAAAAGATAAATAGAGGCAATTATTTAGAATTAATTTGAACAAAAAATTTAAAAAATCAATTATTTTAAAATTTTTTCGAAAAACAGAAAAATAATTTCTAAAAGTTGACAATTCTTATTTCATTTTTTAAAATTATTCATTAATTTTGATTAGATATTTTGAGCATTTCAAAAAATCGATAATTTTTAAATTTTGGAAAATCAATATTCTAAAAATTTTAAAAACGCAGAAAATCGATAATTTAAATTTTAAAAATGGGTATTTCTAAGTATTTTCAATAATCTATACATTTTACTTTTTCTTAATATAAACTTCAAAAAATCAATAATTCGAAATTCAAAAATCGAAAAATTTTAAAATTTTGAAAAATCAATAACTTAAAAATTAAAAAAAATCTGGAATCCGGATTGGAATGGATCCCCAAATGAGATCTACGATCACCTCATCAGCTCTCTGCAAGACATCAAATCCAAAGCTGGAGTCCTACCAAATAACCGAT
>LR564280.1:5933-31985 GCA_900536345.3 Caenorhabditis sp. 39 LS-2015 | reverse complement strand
AGGTACTCATTTGGTTAGTACTCTGTCGTTTGCGAAAAGGGGTGGGTAAAACTTACCTAAAAAGGATTCTGAATACGATTTCTCAAGAAACATTGAAAACTGGTGGGAAAGTACAGAAATGTGCGTATAATGTGAGAGTTTCTGATATTTATTGAAACTAGGTTTCATCAGTCTTGCTCCATGGATCGATCGATTTTCGACTGATGTTTGTGTTTCTGGTTGAACTGCTCGATGAATTCGGCAGACGTCTGACCCTTCGACTCCTTCATGAACCTGAATTAAAAAATTGAAATTTTCTTGGCGTTTTCTGCCCAATATGCTTACTTCTCTGGTATTGGTACGTTGAGAATCTCCGGCAACATCCATGGCTTGAGCCATCCCACCAGTGGAGACTGTCCTGGTTCATAGAGCACCGAGTTGTGGTAGAAGAGCAGTCCGTCAATGCGAAAACTGAAAAAAAGGTTCAACACGATCAATGACTTCGAAACTCTTACGGGATATCCGTCTTCATCAGATTCTCCATTGCCTCACGAGAACACGGACACTTTGGCAGTCCAACAAATGTGTTTCTGAATCCGGCAGTCGGTGTGGCAATATTCGGCGTCTCTTCCAGCTTGGAAGCAAGCATGAACTGTCGCAGATCAAACGGACTTTCGGCAAATTCGTGAGAGTTCCAGGAGAGCACGTCGAGAACGTAGTAGATCTGATTGTGGAAGATGCAGTCCAGAATTGTCCAAGCCTGGTCTAAAACTTTGAGATTTTGTTGTGCGAATTGAATTTCGATGGGGGAAAACGTTTTTCTACAAAAAGTCAAGAGAAAAGTTGATTTATAGCGAAAATAACCTACTTTTCCCACGAGTGGCACCGCCGGGAAGACGAGATTGAAACTGGGCGACTTGACGGCCAACTTTGTTGTAGGCAGTTGTGAACCCCTGAAAAATATCAAATTTCCAAGTTTTTCGAATATTTAAAGAATTTTACTCTGGAAGCAACCACGAGAGTACGTTTGCCAACTGGTGCCATAACCATCGTCCATTCTGAAGACAGAGATTCCGGAATATCGACGAGCCATTCGCTGAGCATCAGTTGATCGGCAAACCTCAAAAATTCTCATGAATTTCCAGAAATTTCAAGCAAAACGTACTTCCCACGGCGATTCCTCTGCTCTGTGTCCCCAAAAATCTGCGAGACATTCTCGGCGTCTTCGGCTTTTGAAGAGTCCTCTTCGTCGGAAGTCGTGTCTTCGTAAGCCAAATTTCGCAGTTGCAGTATTTTCGCGTCACGGCCGCTCTGAAAACAAAAAAATCCTTAGTTCGGCATGAATTTCGAGGGAGATATGAAATGAAGACCCACTCTTTGACGATCCAACGCATCTTGACGACGTTTGGCCTGCTGTTCTGCGGCTTTTGTTAAATTCTTGAACTGCGAATATCTCGGATGTTCCCCTGAAAACAAGAGATAGAACTATGAAAGGAAATGGGAATCATACCAAGAGCGGCCGGATCCACTTGAAATCCCTCCCCAAGCTGACTGGTCAACGCATCCAAATCATCCGCCATCCTGCTGAAAAATAATTCGTTGAATAAAGAACAATTATTGAGAATATTTCGAAAGAAACGTCGGGAAAAACCAGGAAAAACTATTTGAAAAAACGAAAAAATTCCAGCTTCGCAGAAAAAATGTTGTGTCGAAATACGCTAAACACTGTGCAAGCGGAATTTCGGAGCATCGTTTGAAGTTGCCTTTGAAAAAGTTGAAGCGGGATTGACAGTTTTCAATATTACAGCATGCACGAAAAATATTTTGAAGGAAAAATAACACAAAGAGGGTTGTAGACACAAAATTGAATGGAAAAATTGGTTGGATCATATTTTTTCAGAAGTTGAGAGCAGTTTGAGCTCGAAGTAAATCTTACGTATTTAATACGGTATTTATATTTATCACCTGAATTTTCAATGGTATTTGATTTCACCCGACGCTTTGGGGTCTAAACAGCAAGTTAGCAATCCTTCAATTAATCCCGATCATTCGATTCAATTTCCGGACAATTTTCCATCGGATATTGCTCCTCCGAGCCTATATTTAATTAAATCCGGAAGCCCGCCAATTGCCGAATTCAAATTTTTCTTCAGGTGCTTCTCGGGTCCTCGCCAGATAAGAGGGGCCCTCTCGCCTTTGTTGTGTACATTTATTGATCGCCCTTGACGACACGGACGGTCCCTTCGCCCCTCTTTCCCCCCGCAGAAACGGCCGCCGTCCGTTGCGTACGTCGCACAAGTCTTACGCTCAGCAGACGTTGACGTTCCTTTTTATCGATCAGTTTGCCCCCGTTTTTCTCGTCTTCTTCTCTTCGTATTCGAGAGTTTTAATTAGCCAGCAACAATGCCGAAGCCAGTTTCGAAAAAAGCTGTGAACAAGAACCTGTCGTGTCCAAAATGGTCCAATGCGTCGCTCAAACTGATTTTGAGCCATATGATGATTGAGAAGAGGTTTGTATTTAAATGTTTTTTTCCCAAATGTTTTTTTTTCAAATTTTCAGAGAAACCCTGGCCCATCAGTGCTCGGAGTTTTGGAGAATCGACAAGAAAGTTCCGTATCACTTCGATGAGATCAGCTACGGAAACAACGTGTTCCGAACCACTTCTGGAAAATATTACCGTCAATGGGAGTTGAAAAGTGACTTCTCCGAGGAGATTCGCAATGGATGGGTGTTTCCGAATGAGACTTGCACTGTTATTTGCACTGATTCTAACAAACGGGAGGACAAGTATGAACTCAAAATGGGCATCGACGAGGCTATCAAAACTCTATTCAAGAAGTTCACCAGATGGAACGTCGATACTAAGATTCTCAAAGTGACTAGTAAAGCGCCGAAGGGAGTTGAACACTTTCGTTTCAATACGCAGCATTTGATTCTGGCGGGAAAGTGTCAGGAGGATTTCAACTCTTGGAGACGCATTGTCTCGAAAATTCCGAACAAAGAGGTCCGATTGAACACTTTGGACAAGGCATTGTACATTGATTCTATGGTAAGTTTGAGATTTGAAAAAAAAACATTTATGTCAATTCCAGGTGTCGAGATGCCAGAAGCTTTGCATCAGAGAGCAGTTGCCTAACTACCACGACATCTCCGATTACCCATGGATCTATAACAATCCCCATCGAAACGTTGAGATTCAATCTGCCGATTTCTGGGTCGGAAATGCTTTCCAAGTCATCTCGGTACATAATATCCCAGTTCAGCGTTCAATACCCCCTTTCCTTTCAGGAATGGATCCTAAAACCCCGCCCACTCGGCTACAGCATCGCATTCGATTTCAAAAACTATGACCATGTCGTGGTTGCGTTCCAGTACTCGGAACACTATTTACACGGGGTCGCTTCGCAGATTCCGGGTATCACAAACTCCCTCCGTCACTGTGTCACTTTTCCGTTGAACGAGAAGCTGGAGTTGGTGGTTCGTGGAGACGCGAACACTGAGAGAGGCGATCAGTTCAACTGGCAGTTGAAACTGGTGGTTATGAAGGTCGGAAGCACTGTATCGAAGTTTTCTTGTAAATAAATAATGAGTTATCAGATGTCGTAACCCCTATGCATCTTATGAGTTCTCTTTATTTATTATTATTAGTATGTCTCTGAACTGTTCTCAATGATAATTGCCCCATTTGTTCTTCAAGTTATTCATCTAAATACTTATTTATTCCATCCAACTTTTTTCTGAACCAAGTATAAATATGGAAAGATGTTCATTGACGTATTTGTGACCAAACTGTCCGTAAACACGGTGACTAAATACTGCGATATTATATTTATATGCAAAACACTTTCTTCGAAAATCCTAATTTTTTTCTTTTCCTCTCTCTTTTTCAACTCTCCCGATTCTCAGAAGTTATCTGATGTTCATTTTTCACATACCTTAATTTCATGCCTTGTTAATTTTAAGGAAACACCTTTTCAAAATGTCCGAGGGTCCAGAAAGACATTTTTCGTATGAATCTATGAAACAGATTGTGAAGTTTTCGGAAATGGATAAAAGGTATTATTTGCAAAGTTTAGACTGTTAGTTAATGCTGTATTTTTCAGAGAACGCATGGTCCGAAGTATTCCAGCCCTGAAAAAAATTGAGTCTCTTCTTCGTTACGACTTTTCAAAAGTTAGATATTCATCCCAGAGTTTTGATTTTGAAACGAACAACTTCACTCGATCCTGGAACATTTATCCATTACGCCCGGAACAAGAGGACTGGTCCGAAGACAATGAAATTGATCCGAAGACGCTGACAAGCTGCGTAATCAATTTCCACACGGACGGTTATCGATTTGAGCATTCGATCGAGAAGAAATACAGCGTGGCGTTGACTAAACTGATGAAGGAGTACGTGAGAAAGGGATCGAGGATTGAGAAACTAGTTATACATGATTCGGTCCCAGAAGAGTTACAAGATGAGAATCTCAAACTGAAAGTGAGCCGTTTGATATTGGGAACACCAAATAAAGAGATGATTGCCACCTGGCTTCGGCTGATGGATACCGATAACCATCCGTTAAAGACGATCAAATTCATTGTATGCACCAATTCCATGTTCATGTTCAAGGAACCAGTGGTTAGTGTTCTTATCTAAATGTCATCTTCCAATACACAATCATTTATCATTTTCAGGTCCAATCTTGCAAAGAGCTGATTCTCCAGTTTCCGTTCTACGAAGAATTCGCATTGGACCCGTTGCTCTTGGACTTTACAAACAAACAACTTGACATTATCAAAGTAAACTTTCCAATGGACATGATGGAGAAATTGATACGAAAATGGCTCAACTATCGTCGCCCAGTAGGCACTTCCTTCTCCCTCGGGGTCCAGGAATACACTGAAGTCATCAGCTTCTTCGACATGGCCAAGGACAAATTCAAAGCTGTTCCTTCCAAATTCCCAGATATTAAGTGAGTTGTGATAGAAATTGATCAACAACGGCAGTATTTGATTTTCAGAGATGGCACGTGTCACTGTGTTGTGATTCCGATTGATGAGCAAATGGAACTGGTGTTGTTCGGAGAGTATCGGCAGAAGAAGTGTCCACCATTCATCTGGAATTTTAGAATGGAAGTTATGAAGCCGGGGAGAACGGTCCCGAAGAAAGTTTAAGTAAAACTAACTGTATTTTTAAATGTACATGGGTCATCAATCATTGTTTGTCGGGCTACTTATTTACATGTAAATTCACAACTATGTAACTTACGAATAAATTCCTATCCTTTTCTGATCCATTAGGGTTCTTTTTCCATTGTCGTGTTAGTCACCAAACTGTCCGTAAACACGGTGACGAAATACTGCGGCATTCATTATACGTACGTGAAAAGAACATGGTATTTCGAAATGGAAATTCTCGATCTTCCTCAATGTAAACTAAACTTCCAATTGTTCTTCCGATTTTCGTAAAATTTTGAAATGTTTATTATCAACTTGATTGATTCATTTTTTAGAAACACCTTTTCGAAATGGCCAAAAGTTCGGGAAGACATCTTTCGTATGAATCGATGAAACAGATTGTGAAGTTTTCGGAAATAGATCAAAGGTATTATTCGAACCGAACGTTTCCATTCAAATATATTGTTTTTCAGAGAACGATTGGTCCGAAGTATTCCAGCTCTGAAGAGAATCGAGTCTCTTCTCCGTTACGACTTCAAAGAAATCAACTATGCAGACCACAGGTTTGAACTCAAAACCAACGAATTCTCTCGATCCTGGAGCATTCAACCTTTACGCCCGGAGCCAGAGGATTGGTCTGAAGACAATGAAATTGATCCGGAGACGTTGACAAGCTCTGTAATCCATTTCCACACGGAAGGTTATCGATTCCAACATACGATCGAGAAGAAATACAACGTGGCGCTGACTAAACTGATGAAGGAGTACGTGAGAAAGGGATCGAGGATTGAGAAATTAGTTATATACGCTTCGGTCCCGAAAGAGTTGCGAAATGAAAATCTCAAGTTGAAAGTGAGCGGTTTGATGTTGGAAAGACCAAATAAGGAGATGGTTGACACGTGGCTTCGACTGATCGATACCGATAACCATCCAATTAAGGCAGTCAAATTTGTTGTATGCACCGATTCGATGTTCATGTTTAGGGAACCTGTGGTTAGTGTTCTGCCTTGAATGTCGACAGTCAACTGCGAATTCCAAGTGCTATTTGCCATTTTCAGGTCCAATCTTGCGAAAAACTAATTCTCCAGTTCCCGTATTACGAAGCGATCGAATTGGATCCGATGCTCTTGGACATTACAAATAAACAACTTGACATTATCAAGTTGAACTTTCCAGCGGACATGATTGAGAAATTGATTCGGAAATGGCTCAACTACCGTCGTCCCGTCGGCACTTCCTTCTCTCTCGGGGTCCAGGAATACACTGAAGTCATCGGATTCTTTGACATGGCCAAGGAAACATTCAAAGCCGTTCCTTCTAAATTTCCAGATATAGAGTGAGTTCTGATAGAAATTGATCAAAAACAACACGATTTGATTTCAGAGATGCCACGTGTCACTGTGTCGTGATTCCGATTGACGAGCAAATCGAATTGGTGGTGTTTGGAGAGTATCGGGAAAAGAAGTGGCCACCATTCATCTGGAATTTTAGAATGGAAGTTATGAAGCCGGGGAGAACGGTCCCGAAGAAAGTTTAAACAAAACAGTGTTTTTGAATTTATATTGGATTATCAATTTATTTGGCTATGTACATGCAAACTCACAACTATGGAACTTATGAATAAATTTCTAACATCTTCTATCCTATTCCAATCCACACCCAAATCAACCCAATCCGTAAATACGGTGACGAAATACTGCGACATTATATGTACGTGAAAAGAACATTGCATTTCGAGAATTGTAATCTTTTCTCTCTCTCTCTCTCTCTCTCTCTCTCTCTCTCTCTCTCTCTCTCTCTCTCTCTCTCTCTCTCTCTCTCTCTCTCTCTCTCTTTTTCTTCCAATTCTCAGAAGTTATCTGATGTTCATTTTCCACATACCCTAATTTCAATGCCTTTGTTTTCAGAAAACGGTTTTTCAAAATGGCCGAAGGTTCAAGAACACATCTTTCGTATGAATCTATGAAACAGATCGTGAAGTTTTCAAAAATGGATCAAAGGTATTATTCGCAACGTTTTTATTGATAGGTTGTGTTTCTTAGAGAACGCCTGGTCTTATGTGTCCCAGCTCTGAAGAGAATCGAGTCTCAATTTCCATACGATTTCAAAGAAATCGTCTATGCATCCCACATGTTCGAATTCAAGACAAACGAATTGTCTCGATCTTGGCACATTGAATGTTTTCGCCCGGGACCAGAGGATGGGTCCCGAGACGATGAACTTGATCCGGAGATGCTGACAAGTTCCGTAATCCATTTCAACACGAGCGGCTATCGATTCGAGCATTCCATCGATAAGAAATACAGCCTAGTTTTGGCCGAATTGATGAAAGAGTATTTGAGAAAGGGACCCAGAATCGAAAAATTAGTTGTACATCATTCGGTCCCGAAAGAGTTGCAAGATGCGGATCTCAAGTTGAAAGTGAGCCGTTTGCTGTTGGACAGACCAAGAAAGGAGACGATTGACACCTGGTTTCCGCTGATCGATACCGATAACCATCCGTTGAAAACAATCGAATTCGTTGTTGACTCCGATTTGTTGTTCATGTTTGAGAAACCGGCGGTTAGTATTCTTCGTTGAATATAATCTTCAAATTTCAAGTTTCATTGATATTTTCAGCTCCAATCTTGCGAAAAGCTGGTTCTCCAGTTTCCGTACTACGAAGAGATCGAATTGGATCCACTGCTCTTGAACATTGCAAACAAAAAACTCGACATTATCAAATTAAGCTTTCCAATGGACATGATGGAGAAATTGATTCGAAAATGGCTCAACTACCGTCGTCCAGTCGGCACTTCCTTCTGCCTCGGAGTCCAGGAATACATTGAAGTCATCTGGTTCTTCGACATGGCTAAGAACAAATTCAAAGCTGTTCCTTCCAAATTTCCAGATATTAAGTGAGTTGTGATAGAAATTGATCAACAACGGCAGTATTTGATTTTCAGAGATGCCACGTGTCACTGTGTCGTGATTCCGATAGATGAACAAATGGAACTGGTGGTGTTCGGAGAGTATCGGGAAAAGAAGTGGCCACCATTCGTGTGGAATTTTAGAATGGAAATTATGAAGCCGGGGAGAACGGTCCCGAAGAAATTTTAGACAAAATTAAATGATTATCAATTGATTTGGCTATGTATATGTAAATTCGTAACTATGGAACATATGAATAAATTCCTAACATCTTCGATCCTATTCCAATCCACACCCAAACCAACCCATTCTTCGATTCATTTTCCCGAGTGAACCGCACATTCTTCAAACCCTGAATGCTGTGAAGCCGCAAGACTAGGCTGATTTTTTCAGTTTCTTTGTTTTATTAAACCAATAATGAATATAGAAAGAAAATTCGTTGTCGTTTAAACTAAAATTATGATTCACTTTCATCAGAAGTACAGCGAGGACCGCTAAATATTTTTTTATGAAAAGAAATCGTTTGTCGTTTTTGGGACCATATGTCCGTAAACACCGTGACGAAATACTGCGGTATCTTATATATATCCATATATATACATAAAAAACTATCTTGAAATTGTAATCTTTTTACCTCTCTCGCTCTTTGATCCTCTTCAATTAAACTTAAACTAAACCTTTTCAATTCTTCCGATTTTTCAAAAATTTCCTGATGTTATTTAATTGTTCACTTATTTGTGCCTTAAATTTCACGCCTTGTTCATTTTCAGGATACACTTTTTAAAATGGCGGAAGGTTTAGGAAGACACCTTTCGTATGAATCTATAAAACAGATTGTGAAGTTTTCGGAAATGGATCAGAGGTATTATACGCAATTTTATAATTGATAGCTAGCGTTTTTCAGAGAGCGCATGGTCCGAAGTATCCCAGTCATAAAGAGAATCGAGTCTCAGTTTCCATATGACTTTGAAGAAATCACCTGTGGACCCATGATTTCAAATTCAAACACTTTCGAATTCAAAACAAACAAATTGAATCGAGCCTGGATGATTCAACCTTTACACCCGGAACAAAGGGGCAGATCGTTCCGAGCCAATAGAGCTGATCCGGAGCTGCCAGGCTGCATAGTTTATTTCCGCACAAAAGATTATCGATTCGAGCATTTGATCGAGAAGAAAAAGAGCGTGGCGTTGACCGAATTGGTGAAAGAGTACTTGAGGAAGGGATCCAGGATTGAGAAGCTAGTTATAGATGATGCAATCCCGGAAGAGTTGGAAAATGAGAATCTCAAATTGAAAGTGAACCGTTTGGTGTTGGAATATTTCGCGAAAATACCAAAAAAGAAGATGGTTCGCTCATGGCTTCGACTGATCGATACCGATAACCATCCGTTGAAAACGATCAAATTGGAATTATACTCCAAGTTGAAGTTCATGCTCAAGGAGCCGGCGGTTAGTAATCTTCTTTGAACGCCATTTTCAAGTTTGAATTGTTATTTACCATCACGGAGTTCCGGGGAGTGCGTCGCCGATAATCGCGCTCGCTTGGTCAATGGTTAATCTTTTTCGTCTGCGCCTCTCCCATTCGAATGCATTATTGAAATCTCTCGGCCCGCAGCAGCGCGAGAGATGCCGAAATAACTCGCCGGCGACCAGAGAGCGGCAGAGAAAGTACGCAGTCAGACAACAAAAAAATGCACTGAGTGCCGGCAAGCGCGATTGTCGGCGACGCACTCCCCGGAACTCCGTGACCATTTCCAGGTCCAATCTTGCGAAGAGCTCATTCTCGAGTTCCCGTATGACGAAGATTTCCAATTTTATCCGCTGCTTTTGGAAACTACAAACAAACATCTCGACATTGTCGATATCAACTTTCCAGCGGACATTATAGAGAAATTGATTCAAAAATGGCTCAACTACCGTCGTCCAGTCGGCACTTCCTTTTGCCTCGGAGTCCCGCAATACACTGAAGTCATCGGGTTCTTCGACATGGCCAAGGAAACATTCAAAGCCGTTCCTTCCAAATTTCCAGATATCAAGTGAGTTCTGATAGATTTCGATCAAAGAAAACACCATTTGATTATCAGAGATGCCACGTGTCACTGTGTCGTGATTCCGATTGATGAGCAAATGGAATTGGTGGTGTTCGGAGAGTATCGGGAAAAGAAGTGGCCACCATTCGTGTGGAATTTCAGAATGGAAGTTATGAAACCGGGGAAAACGGTCCGGAAGAAAGTTTAGACAAAATTAACTATTGATTTTGCTATGTACATGTAAATTCGCAACTATGGAACTTATGAATAAAACCCTCACATCTTCTCTCTTTTTTTCCGATCCATTGGAATCCATCTTCCACATCTCTCACACCCAAATCAACCCAATCACTCATTTTCCTCCCTCATTAAGCCATCGTTTTCCCTCCTCCATATGTGTAGAATTCTTAAGAATGCGTGGAATTCGTGGGGCGCAGATTGTCAGATCAAACACCAACTATTACATCCATCCTTCTCCCAAAAAGGAGAAAGTGTCCGATTCCTCAAGCAGACGTTAATGACGATGACGACGTTGTGTTCGTGTTCGCTCAGTTATTTTTGATGCTGGCTGATAAGAGGGATATATGGTACACGTCCCGCATGATTTGATTAGAAGTGTTACGTAAGAGGAACATGAGCGTTTATTTTTTTAAAAAAAAGTGATTTTTTGATTGATTAGGTGATAAGAATCACATGAATCTGACAAGGAAGCTTTTTCTGAAAAGATCCCATAACTTCTGAGCATTTTTGTCGAATTCAAGACATTTGTTTAAGTGTTGGTGTTTTTTGCAGACAATACAATACACCAAACCTTCCGACATACATGATATATCATTTTCAATCTGAAAATCGAACTGTCCAGCTCAACTAGTTGGCGTCCCCCAAAATGTACACAGTAATAAATTTTCCAGCAAAAACAGTATCATCAGCATGTTCGACAAGACGTACAAGTATCATTTTCACCCCATCATTACACCTGCCCCCAACCAGTTGTCCGAACGTCTTCCAACAGTGACAGAGGTCATCTTGAACCCGTTCTCCTCCGTCTCCACGCCTCCTTCACTCACATTTTCTTTCCTTTATAAGCACCCCGGCTTCGCTTCTCAACATCATCATCCGATTCAGATTCCGATTCAGAAGGCAGTATGATCCGTCTAACTCTCTGTGCTCTCTTCATCGGGTGCGCTCTCTCTGCTCCGGTTCCTCTGCCTCTCGAAGAAGATTTCAATGTTTTCCAGACCAAACAAGAGAATCATGGTGAGAGTCAAAGTTGAAAACGTGCTCTATTGAAAATTATTTTCAGAGCAAAGATTTCTAAGAGTCGACGGTAACAAGGATAAGGTGATCACTTTTGATGAGTTCCTGCACATGGAACTGGCCTATGTGGACGCCAAGAAGGAAGAATTCGACACTTTGGACAAGAATCGTAAGTTTCTATACGATAATTTATCCTTCAATATTCCTGGCTTTCAGATGACGGAAAAGTGAGCCTGGCCGAGTACGAAGAGCACTTCCACGAGGCATCCAGCAAAAACGAAAAGTCCCGCACCGCCTATTTCGCCAAAGTCTTCGAGGACTTTGACGAGGACTTTAATATGGCGTTGAGTCGCGAGGAACTCGAAAGAGTGCTCGCCGAGAGATTCCTGGTGAAGCCAAGAGAGAACTTCCCAAAATTGTTCTTCAAGTTCGACGTCGACAAGTCGGGCGGTCTCGATTTGACTGAGTACATGAAGTTCGATGCCGAGTTCCCATTCGATCAGACTGATCCAGTCGGTGGAAAGCCATCCAAGGTGAGTTTCAGTATTTCTAGATAATTTTTAATTTTTTTTTGAATTTTTAGGGAGCCGACCACAAGCACCAAATGCACACCGAGATCCCCAACGACGCCGACGCCGCCGCCATCGCTGCAGTTCTTGCTCAGGCGTCTCCAACTTTGAACAAGACCCCAATGGGTGCCCACGGAGCCCCAAGCAATGCTCCAGGACTTCATCCGGTGGCTCCAGGAGCTGTTCAACCGGCTGTCCCTATCAAGAAGGCTTAAATCATAAGTTTTTCTTCTCTTCATTTTTTTTCTTTCCCAAATCATTCACAAGTTCAAATTACTGGTACATCCGCCCCTGCTTCATTTTCTGGGTCATATCATCTCATTTTTTCATCATCCTCTTTTCAATTCGAACACTTCAATAAACCATTCACTTTAAATACACATTTATTTACAAGTTCTACACTACATATGTAATCACCCTTGATAACATTATCACTTCTTATTATCACTAGCAGCTACAGTATTCCTCCTCGCCTCCTTACTATGCCTGACTCCATAACACAAATAGATAATGATACCAATAGCCATCCACCCGAACAGTCGAATCCACGTCATCGAGTTCAAGAAAACCATCATGAAAATGTTAATGAGAAGACCCAAACAAGGAATGAACGGCACGAAGGGAACCTTGTAAGTGGCCACGGACTTGTTCTGTTCGTGACCGAGTATGAAGAGGAATGAGCAGATTGAAAAGGCGGCTCCGATTATTAGAACGATGATTCCTCCGGCGTCAGTCAATATTCCTACAATTCACTTTGGTTTTCATATTCATAACTTGATGAAATGGAAGTACCATACCAAGTTTGAATGGAAGTGCTAAACAGGCATATCCAAATATCAAAGCAACAATAGCGATTCTGATAGACATTTCTTCGGATAATCTATCACTGATCTGGTCCCTATATGGTACCCATGACTTGAGGGATCCTCCATCATCAAATTCCTCATCACTACCATCTTTCAGTTGCTTCTGGTGCCTGATAATAATGACACAAACGGAGACCATGGAGTAGGCAAGGAGGGTTCCAATAGATAAAAAGTCCACCAGAGCTTGAAGATCAAAGACCAGAGCCAGGATCGCATTGATTATTGTGAAGACTATGGTGGCGTTTAGAGGAGTCTTGGTCCTTGAATTGATAACTCCGAACCAGCCAAAGATCAAGCCATCGTCAGCCATAGCATACACAGCTCGAGGAAGAGCGAAGGAACCGGTTACCTAAACTGATTATTTTTATCAGTTGGTTATCAGTATTTTACCAAGTTATTCAACATGCCCGCCAGTGCTCCAATACTCATAATAACCTTTGCCACAGTTGCACCGCGCATCTCGAAAGCTGCCGCAAACGCAGCCTCAGCATCAACTTGATCATACGGAACCATTAGGGTCAACGAAGCGCCCATAAGCACGTAGAGCACAGAAATTATCGCCAAAGAAGAAAAAGTGGCAAGTGGAATGGTACGATGTGGGTTTTTCGCTTCCTCTCCAGCAGTCGCCAGAGCTTCGAAGCCAATGAAGGCGAAGAAACACGTGGAAGCGCCTGTCACGGCGCCCTGGAATCCGTAGGGGAAGAACTTGGACCGCCCATCTGGATATGTGCCGGACCAGAGAGAGAAGTCGGCGTAGGTGAACCCGCAAACGATTACGAATGCTAGAACCTGGAAATAAAGGGATTTGAAATCAGGGGACTGAATTTATTTGGGTTTGAGTTACCGCTAAATTCAAAACGACGAAACTGGAATTGACATTAGCTGAAAACTTGGATCCCAGTGCCACAGCTATCGCCACTAGAAACAACAGGAAGAAAGCCAGGAAATCAGGATAATGAGCAAAGAACCCTTTTCCATCACTCAATTGTCCCACAGTGCTCAGCGTCCAATTGGACACCGCCTTATGCACCAAACTGTCAAAGTAGCCCGACCAGGAACGGGCGACGGCTGCATTTCCAATCATGTACTCCAATGGTACCGTCCATCCAACAATAAACGCCCAGATCTCTCCCAGGCCTACGTAGCTGTAAGTGTAGGCACTTCCAGCACGGGGGAATCTGAAAATGGAGAGTTTTGAGAGGAAAGTTTGTTAGAGGTACCTGGCACCAAACTCAGCATAACTAAACGCAGACAATAAGGCTGCAAACCCGGAGAATATAAACGAGAGAATTATAGCTGGCCCGGCTTGATTCCGAACCACTGAACCCGTCAGCACATAGATTCCCGCACCGATCATATGCCCGATGGCAATGAACATCACATCGAATATTGTTAGGCATCTCTTCAACTTCGAGTCTAGATGGGATCCTCCTTCGAATTTTTTCTTGCGAAAGAGGATGGTGGATAGGGTGTCGAGCTTCATAGGGGAGAGACACTGAAAAGGTCTCGAGTGAAAGAATGAATCGACGGAAAAAAATATTTAAAAAAAAAAACGAAAATCGAGAAGGAACAGTTTCCGGTCAATTACCACTTGGAGTGACAGAGTGAGTAATAGAACTAGCTCGTTTTTTTTCCAAAAAAAGTGAAAAAACTCTCGGTCTAAGCGTTAAAGTTCAATACTCAGTTCCGAATGCGTTTTGCAATTCCATATTTATTTCCATATTTATTTTCAAAAGTCAGTCACAAACCGCTCCGTATCACCTGACCCATTCACACTGAATCATTCGGCGAAAATGGGCGAGTAAAAACAACAAAATGGTGGGGATCATGACTCGAAAACAGTATGAATTCATAAAAATATGTACAAACACAATTCTAGATTTCGGGGTATAACTGTCTGCGTCGAGAGATCTCTCTGGCTTATAATTGGGGTGAGTACAGGTGAATCATTGACCTGTGACCGAGGGAAACTGGATATATTTGAGGGGGAACCTGAGGGGAAAATATTTGGAATTGAGGAATGGACTGGAAACGGTGAATTTTGGAATCTTATCCGTTTTTCGAACATCAACGTTTCTTTATCTCTGCGGTTCCACACGCGCTCTCACTCTCACACCTAACTGCGTAACCGGACCAATTCCACGTGGCAATGCGTATTAAGCTCAACTGTCACCATTTGCATCTGAGAAACGAATAATAGTATGATGCTCCGAAATGACTACTAGACCCCGCCCATTTTCCTCGTTTTCTTGGTATTGTTGCGCGAAACAACAAAAGGAAACTATACAAAAAAAACACAAAGAGATAGCGGAACATGAACATGAACACGAATCGAATAACAATCACAATCAAATATAGAAAACAGCAAAAAAATCTCCCTCCTCTTCTTCTGCTCGTGATCGGGAACGCGATTCCAATATCAACAATACCAACTGGAAATGTATGTAAATTTATGAGAAAAAAAAGGGAATGGGAGGGGGGAGGATTATTGTTGGTGTACATACCTGATGCTGGAATGGTGTGTTCTTTGGAGGCTAGAAGGGTGGTCTGTAGGTTTCGTAGCTGTTGAACTGCTTGATACTTTGAATTTTGAAGAGTACCATGCTCTATCCCCCACAGTTCAACGGGATTAATCCGGCAAGTTTTGAAAATAGAATTTTTTAAACGTTCCAAGAAGAAACAAAAAGTTTATTACTTTTTTCAAAAAAAGAAAGTGGAAGACGTGACTAGAGACAAACAGACCCATAGAAGAAACAGAGATGAAGAGAGGAAGTGCACTTGGAACAGAGTGTTACAAACAATAAAACTTCTCAATCCGCTTCGTACATGGCTCACAACGGACCTCGCAGCAGTAGATGAACTTGCAATTGCACTTCTCCTCGACCACTTGCACCTTTTTCTCGTAACCCCGACCGCAGCAGAGCTGAAATTAAAAATAATTTCAAGTTCCCTTCCCATCGTCCATTTACCAAGCTGCAATCATCAATAGCATTCGAGGAAAGTGTGCACTGTCGCCCCTTCGTCCCCAGAATTCCTCTCGCCGGGTCAGCATCACAAAAGTCTGGAGAAGGCGTCATATACACTAGGTCCGCACTCGTGTGTCTTTTGAAATGCGAGTTCTTCATCACAATGCGCGGTTTGGGCTCTTGCTCCACCTTGACAACTTTCACTTCTGCGGCCCCGTCGAACTTGTCCTTGATTGCCATTCCAATGTGTCTGAAATTTTGATGTTGATGACCTGATTTTAAAACTAAAACTAGAACCTGAAACTCGGCAGAGAATCCCAACAAGTTTTCATCTCGCATGATCCACTCATTCCATGACATTTGCATTCTCTTCGCAGCGAACCTTCCAGCACCTGGAAGTTATCTAGCTGTATCGCTCCCTTTATCAGCTTATCACCAACCTGTCTTCCAGCTTGATTATTATGCAAATTGATCATTTGCTGACTATCTGATACCGATGGATTCGACGATCTCGTCACATTACTAACATCTCTCTGCGCCATTTTCCGCTCAGCGCCATCCACAAATTCTTTGGAAACTCCGATGCCGTACTTGACATTATCCGAACATCCTTGGTACATGAATGCGGCTTTCTGAAGGAACACAAATTGATTGTTTTTTTATAATTGCATTTGAAATAAAATCTTACCCCAGAGCTATCATTCTTGGAGTAATCACACCCACATCGGTCGCTGATACCACGGGCACAATCACGGGTTACCCTGAATTTTCAAATTTCAAAATTTAATCTTAAATTTAATCTTAAATTTTTTTTCAAATTCTTACTTATAAGCCACCGCAGCGGAGGATATTGCATGGACGAATGCTGATTCTCGGGTATTCTCATTTAGGAAGACGTCAGGGATAACTTCATGTGTCATCGGATCGATTAGGGTGCAGTTCCACCTGGAAATCACAATTTTTAATGGACTTGAACTTGAACTTGTACTCACCGCCGCTTATGAAACTGGAACTGACATTCTGCATGTGCCGCCAGTGCTCCAGTCCTCACACTTTCCATCAGATCAATATTCTTCTTGCAGAACCTCATCTGCCGTCTTGTCAGACCCGTTGTCGATTTACACGAAGTTCCCGGCTTATCCCGATCGAATTTCCCGTTCGCCAGTCCCAGCGCAAGCCAGGAAAGCTCATTGGCGAACACGGAAACGACGAGGAGCAGGAGTACGGTTGTTTTCAGCATTTCATAATCGGTCTGGGAGATTGTGAATTGATTGAAAGTAGAGGGAGGAAATGGAGAAAGGAATCGAGAAAAATCGAGTGTATGGGCCTGTGGAGAGGGGATGTTTTGGGGAAGAGTCGTAAATCACAAAGGGGAGGAGAGGACATTGGTCGATGACATGACACATACCGGATGCTGGTGGAGGAGAATGGGATGGTGGGAGACCTTTGTCTAGAAAATCAAACTTGAGAAGGATCTAGAGGTTTAGATCAGACTGATCGTATTGGGGACAAGAAAAGAAACGAAGAATTCAAATAAATTTTGATCGGCTAATTGTAAAGTGAGAAGAAGGTTCTAGAACTAGAATTCCACAAATAGTGGTGAGACCCAGCTTCTCCTCCTTCTCAGAATTCCCAAAACTATCCATCCCGAGGGGACCTGGACCTGACACCAAGAAGAATGTGTGAGAAGGCCGGCGGGCAGTGACTCTCCCTCTCCGCTTCGCCCCTCGTCTTCTTCTTCTTCTTCTCGTCCCGCGCTCTACTCGATGGAGATATAGCAACACATACGAAAAGCCATAAAACAAGATGATTTAGTGGTGGTGTCGTGTGTGCCGATACACACACAAGACGACGTGTCTATTGTAAAACAGATGGGACGGAGAAGAAGAGAAGGGAAGGGGTAGGCGAGGAGGATGGAATGGGCCATTGGGATGCGACGATTTATTGCCGTGTGCAGGCCAGGCAGGCCGACAGACGAATCGAGATGCAGGAGCAACTTGGAAAGGGTTACCAGGGAGTTTCGTTTCGAAATGATAAGAACAGGAGAATCAATACTTTATTCAATCAGTTATCTCGTAAATAATGTGCGCATTGCATGAAGCATATCGCATCCTCTGCCAACTTTTCCTTGCTATGCGCCGAGCAATCGGGTGTTAGAAATGCGCATTTCACCTGGAAATTGTCACCACCTAATCATTGAAAGTACCATTTCGCCTGACCCCATTCTTAGTACAGGTACATGATGAACATGGACTTATCATTGACGTAGAGTGCAATGGAATTGATTTTCCTTGATAAACACAGCTCTCTCCATCTCGCCACTTGGTAAGATCTAATTGGGGGAATAGCTGACAGTCGATTTGGGGATTCCTGAATTTGAGTTAGTCTTGAGTAACAAGTAACAAGTTGTCCCTTACAAAAAGGCATCTGGAACTGAAAACACGTCATTGGCAACCCGGGGAACCTTGGTATTCGCGCAGATCAGAGAACTCATAGTGACCTTCCGGATCTCCTTAAGTTGCTCTTCAGAGAACTTCACATGCTCATTGTCACTTTCATAGTAAAACCGGTCACACTTCTTCAACCTCCTGAACTGTTCCGAGATGATACAAGCCGCTGTTGGCCCCACAATACCACCAGGAATGATCTTCTCCGATACTATCCCAGTAAACAGGTCAATATCATCTGGCGACTCATAGACCTGACCAATCGCTGCAAGACCCTCTGCATCGATATCAGAGAAGATGGAGTAGAAAGAAGTAAGTCGCTGCAATCCGCAAAACGTTCTGTAGCTGTTGTAGGGAGGGATTCCATGATCTCTGCCACGTTGGATGTTTATGGCAATCAAATCCAACCCAGTGCCACGTCTTCCTCGGTCCGAGAACAGAAAGTTTCGAACCGCATCGTCAATGAACCGATCAGTCATCATCTGATGCTTGCCATGCATTCCTCCTAGAATTTGCTCAACTGCTTCTGGATTGTAGATCTTCGACATATTAAGAAAGTCCGATGCTAGATCCACGACCCTAGACGCGGGAGAATCTGCGGACTTCTGCATAGGAGTGAACCGGGTTACTGTAGAATGACCAAATCGAAATGCCGCGGTGGCAAATGGTTGGAGGATCGAGGCATCGCAGGCTTCATAGCCAGTGTAATATCCCTCCATTCTGGGTCGAAGGTCGTATTGATCCACCAATTTTTGGCCAATGACTATTGAAACATACTCATTGTACACAATATGAGCAAACTGGGCGGATATCAATTTCCTAGTCTCTTGGTAGATCCTCTCGTCGTTCCAATTCGGATTCAGATCTTTGAAGAAAGTAGAGATCCGTTCATGCTCTCTATGGAACACGGAATGAACAGCAATCAACATGGTTTGTTGAGAATTCCTATCATCTCCGGCTATGAAGCACGGAGATTCTGGTGATGACACACATCCATCTTGCTCTGATTCATCCGATTGGCTCAATGTGATTCCATAGTGTCGTCTGGCTCTAGACAACCTCGTCACCTTCATTTTCCCGTCTTGCAGAGTCCGCAACCTGTCTCCTTCGCATTTCGTGGAGCCATACATCACAGAACCATCTAGATAGGCACTAACCTGAATGAAAACGAGATAACTACCACTTTTCCGTCTCCCTATATACCTGATTCATCTGATTCCGGGGTCCCAACGTCTTCTGAGCCGGGAGACTTCTCACAAAAGATAAACAGGAAAATGGCTCGAAATGAGCATCCCCTGGAGGCACTGGAATAGGGAAGCAAGATGGAGACACTGTTCTCGATGAATCGCACATAGTGCAGTTCAATGGGGTGCCATCGGCGTTCTGATCCACTGGAGAATGGGTGATATCGTGGTCTATGAACTGCCCGAACTCCATGACAAAGTGGGAGTACTTGGGATTCTCAACTTTCTTCTGATGATGGACCAAGTTGGAGACGAGTCTTGGGGAAGGTAGTCTGTTTCCTGAACTGCTTTTGGATCTAGATCTAGGAACACTTATTCCATCCTCATAAGCCACTGGCAGAAGACGTTTCAGCTCTCGGAAAGTGTTAGCGAGAGATGGTTCCTTGAGATTGTTGCACCATCCGGTATAGGTGCGATATGGATTTGTTGGATCACAGGGGAACTTTTTCGGGTTGCAGTTCTCGTCACTCTTCACACCGAACTCCTCTCCGATATAAATCCCTTGGATGCTTTCCAAGTCGAAATGCTTCAATTGCACCAATTTCCTCGTTGCCTCTAGTAAAATAAAAGAGACGTTCGCTTCACTGACAGCTTCATCCTTGGCCAACATCATGCTACCGTAGGATTTGAGGGCTACAGAATTGTGGGAATTATCGTGGAGACTTGCGGATTTCTGCCGGCTTCTTGCTTCAGAAACTTCCAGAATACACTCCCCAAGGATGTCGTCGAACTTTTCAGTTTTAGAAGACTTCTCAACTGAGATCCAATTTTGAAAATTGAAATTTGGGAATGCGGAAGAGTTACAGGATATTGGAATGTTCCTAAACTCTTATGAATAGAAATTTGGAATATGATTAGTAGGAACTTACTGAAAATCGTCCGCCTGTTTGAATGCGTTTCTTTGGATTACCGTAGCCTTTTGATGTCTGCACATCATCGCACTCAGCGACGTCTTCTGAATCTGTTCCAGCTGTTCAGGTCGCAAATGGCTACTGTACCAGTAGGAATCTCCGAATTTCGCCTGAAAGTTGGCTTATTATGGTATAAGGTGGCACTTTTTGACAATACCTTTTGAAATTCCAAAGCCAAAATGCATCCAAATGTTGGTCCAACTAAACTACCATATACCGGACTTTCAGCTATCCCCAAAAGTATCAAATCAACATCTTCAATCTGCGGAAACATGTCTTTAACACTTTTCAGGATACTATCATCAATAGATCCGATCAACTGCTCATAATTCTTCACTTCTCCTCCACCACACTCTTTCCGCCATTGGGAATACGTCGCCGTACCATGATCCCGACTCTTCATTAGAATTTCCTTCAGAATAGCAGTAGTTGTGGAGAATTCGGTGGAAGAGTAGAATGATGGAACGTAGATCGCTGGGGAGGTGGATCTAAAATTTCGGTGGAACAGAGTACCATAATAAAGGCAATTTCTCACTGTGACTTGTCAGAAACCGTCATGAACTTATGGAACAATCCAACAACAGTACCATACTCATTCAGAGTGTTCGCTTCGATTTGATGACACGATCCACCGTCACAATGTTGAGCTCGCAAGTCGTATTTATCCTGATCGTAAGAATCGTTTTTTTAGAGCATGGTACACTAGCACTTACCATAGTCTCCTCCCCTAACAAAATTGGGAGGAAGTGCTCAAAAGTGATGAATTGAAGCTCGGAAATCACAAATTTCCGGGATTCTTCGAATAAAATCTCTAATGGAACTTCAGGGAATGTCTTCTGAAGTTGATCAATGACCCAGTTGTGCTCATCGATTAGTAATTGATGGATTGGTGATTTTTCAAGAGAAAACGTGGATATTTTTCCTGGAATTTTGAATTTTAACTCAAAATTGCAGTGGCTTTTACCTTTAGCAATATCCTTCAAATTCTGATAAACCGGGCCGGCATCAATATAAGAAGTCGCCAAGTTCATCTGCTCTCGTCTTCCAAATGCACAATTCGGAAGTAGCGATGGAGCGGATCGAATGTAACAGTCCAGCAAGCTGCAATCCTTATCATTTTTATCAAAACTGTTATCAATCAAAACTCACTGCAAACCAACATTCATACACTCCTTATTCCCACTGCCACAGCACCCCAATCCTTCCTGATTCGTCGCAAACTTTGCCAAGTCGTTGTACAGAAATTCTGAGAAGTCCAGGAAGGTTTGAGTCAATGGAATGGGAAATTGAGCGGCAATTCGAGCAACACGTTTCTCAATCACATCGGGATACGGTAGTGGACGGTTACGGTAGCTATGGAATCGAGGGGAGGATATTCCATCGTCATAGTTGGCTGGAATCCTTCTTGAGAATGAGGAAAAGGCACTTCCAGAGAGCGGAGAGAACAGATTAGTGCACCGCCCATCGAAATGACGGTACTTTCCATAGGAACACTTGTACTTCTTCAAGGGACACTGCCGACGTGGCAGCTTACCGTACTCTGGATCTCTGGAGGATTACTGTAGATTGGAGATTCGGTTGTGGCCTCACCTACCCCAACTTGTGCGTTGCTTTGATAGCTGCCAGGGCCGCGATACTGTAGTTCAATTGAGTTTTCAAATCATCCGAGTTTTCCGATTTGAAATGAGAGCTGAATGGTAAGATTTCAGACTCGGCTTCACGGAAAGCATCGTCGATGAGGGGATCTGAATTGAATAACAATTTAAAAAAAAATAAAAATAAAAAGCGGGACTAACCATCTCCATGACAATTATAGCAAACCGCGAGTTCTCTGGGTTCCAAAAACCGAAAAAATCCAAATATCCAGAAAGCCCATAGAAAACGAGGCATTCCAGAGATGCTACTAAGCACTACAACTACGATTCACTAGAAGTAACAGGAATCTCTGCTTTTGCCCGTCAGGATGAATATAAAATGATGGGGCTGAGAGGGACTTTGTCGAAAAAAAAAGAAAAACCAACGCAGACAGACATTTGATCTAGTTTCTTCAGCAGTCAGCATTCAGACTGAACAATGTACAATGTGTTCAGGAATTGGTGTTCTGTTCACGGAGACAGTGAGGGAGGAGGAAAAAGTGTCTTTTGTCGTCTTCCCGGGGGTTTACACGAGTCTATTATGGAAGATTTATGAGTCGGATGGAAGAGGTTTTCTAAGAGAACTTCGAACAGCTCGCTGACCAGGGTGTTCGGGGCCAGGGCGTTTGGGAAGAGGATCCCCGCGCGAGCGCTCTCAGCTACCAATAACTTGAAGATGTCAGATCACTTTTGGGGGGATCTTCTTCTTGATCTTCTGTCGTTTCTGGGATTCCATTCTACTAGCAATATCGTCTTTCCTTTTTGCCACGTGTCCGTCCCTTCCATCCCTTCACATGCTCGTTCGTCCGGAACATCCGTAGATCTCGGAGTCGTCACATCTTACGGAGGCCCCATACAAACAAGATAAGATGATAATTTTTCAGGTTCTGGTACAATATAGTCAAAGCAAAACCATTTCCCTGTAATCTTTGTACAAAACCCTTTTGATCAATGATGGTTCACGGGGTGTTTTATTGTTGCCTACATATTTCAATACTGTCTACTCTCACCCATCACCGTCCTTGATGCCGATAGCCATAAAACTCGCATACTTTCTTTCTTTACCGATGATCTTTGTGTCATTACGTTATTTTTTTTCGCCTTCCGCCACCTATGTGACTTGTTGTTCTATAACCTTGATCCCTATCTGGTTAGTATACGTTCAATTTATTATCATTATTCTCTTCGAACTTTCAGATCATCAAAACGCTTCAACTTTTCAACTGTACACAAGATCTTTCCATCTTCCAACGGATCGCTTCCACTTTTCCATGCTTCCCGAATCACCCGAATCCAGCAGTCGTACACCTAAACCATTTCGTACCAAAACCGAGGAACTCCTAATAAATACCTCCAAGCCTCCATGAAACTGAAACTTTTGCTCTATCCACTGCCTATTAAAGTACGTCGTCTTGTAGTACTTCCCAGAGTCCGCTAGAATCGTTGCAATTGTAAGATTTCGATGGTCCCCGTCATGAGATTTCAAAAACTGTGATCCAATGTGCAGAGCGGCCAGGAAATTGACACCGGTGCTCGTTCCCCCGTCGATTCCAACTTCCCTCGCGACTTTCATGGCTGCGGTGCTTGCCAGGTCCGGGATCTTGAGAACCCTATCGATTACCGCTGGGTCTAGGCTGGAATACCATTTCCAGTAGACAAATGTGGAAAATTTTCTGATTTTTTACTTGCCTAGTAGTCTCTGCCATCCTCGCTGGTCCCATGGCTCCATAACCTATCCCAGCCATACCGGGAGACACCCAGTGATGGGCTCCTGATTGGGAGGAAAAACTGGAAGGATTTGTTTTTGTTTTTTTTTAATCTTCCTCTAGATCCTCTAGACTTACTTCCCATTAATAACATAGTCAAAATAGACGGAGAACTGTGTGTCCGCCAGAACAATCTTCGTGTCGAGACCATACTTCTTGGCGTACCGCCCAATTGACGACAGGGTGCCGCCCGTTCCGGCGGGATGAACAAAGAAATCCGGAACACCGTGCATCTGATGCACAATTTCCGACATCATGTTGCCCGATTGGTTCTCAGAGTCTCCACTCTCATGGAACTCCTCGGCGTAGAAGGCGTTCTTGAACTGATTCATGAAGAACCCGCCCGTCAACTCTGCCAGCTTTGCCGCTCTTATCAGTCGTTCTCCAATCGGAACTTTGACGACGAAGCCTCCTTGCTCCTGAATCCTCCGCACTTTCACATCTTCAATGGTATCCGGAACCACTGCGGTGAACTTCAAGCCAAGTAACCGACACATGTATCCAAGTGAACATGCCGTGTTGCCAGATGACGCTTCGATGACGTGGCTTCCGTTCTTGACGTGTCCCTCCAGAAGTGCCCACATCATCAGAGCCCATGCGTATCGATGCTTCAGCGATCCGGTGAGGGATGCTGATTCGTTCTTGAACCAAATTTGAATTCCGGGCAGCCCTGGCGGTGTGATGATGTGGATTGGTGTCATCGACATTCGTTTTCTCTCTAACCAAAGTGTCCGAATCGCTCGACGAGTCCATGTTTTCGAAACTAATTTTTTTTTTAAATAATAATAAAATTTTCTAAAAAAAACCTGTTCTCTGATCCGCTGGTGCCTCTGACAGTGTTGACGCGTTCACAACTTCCTCATTATCACTGATAACAAAAATCCCATTGCCCAGCAGGGTAATCAGTGAGAAAATCAGAAAAATGTGCTCGGAAAACATGTAGAAAACGGTAGAAATTGAAAGTTATCAATGGGAAATTGGGAGAGAAAAGATGGGAATGAAATGAAACATTCGCTGCTGATATTTAGAGAGAAGAAGGCGGGCGTTTAATGTCTCCGGACAATGGGTGTCCTGTTGAATGGAGAAGGGAGAAGAAATTCTCAAAGGGAGAGAATGAAAAATAAATAAAAATTTATGCTTGGTGCGTGTGTCATCACAGAGGGGAGGGAGAGAGAGGAGAAACTTCGCATTATTATTGCTTAAATTTTTCTGAAATTCTTCAAGCATCTACATCTACAAAGATTTCAGAAAAAAAAAGAACTTGTCCGGGACGGCGAGAGAGAAATACACTATGAACAAATCAAATACCCAAGAGAAAGAGAAAAATCCGGAGAGAAAAGGGACAGACAGGGTGGAAAGGGGAAAGGTTCTGATGATGATGATGATGATAATGATGGCGGGACCCGAAGAAATCGACCAAGAAAATTAGGGGTGCGGAGGAAAAAAAAGAATGAAAAAAAAACGAGAGAAAGTGTGTAATAAATATGGGTATCACAAGTTCAGATGGTTAATTTTTTCACAAAAGGGGGGATCCTATTCCCTTTTGCAGAAAAACCAACCAAACCACGTGGAAATTTCAAGTTTCAACAATGAGGCGATGAATCAGAAGTGCTGAGTAGTCGTGCGGTGTCGGACGATTGCCTCGAGTGCGTCGGAGACCTTCGGAAGTATTTTGAGACTGATGGCGTGTGCGGAAGGGTTGAGTTGATGAGCAACGCGAACAGCACCATCATGGCTCCGATGAGGAATGGTGGTCCCGGGATGAACTGCCAGTCGAATGCTGCCGCTCGTTCCACTTGCTGTTGGATCTGAAAAAAATTCAAAATAAGAATTCCGACCGTTTCAAAGACAAATAAACAAACTCACCCAAGACGACTCATTTCTACTTGGCGCCAAAATCTTCTCCGGTATCTTCCGTGGCGCTACAAGTGATAACGGTCCAGCGGCTGCGCTCTTCTCGTCTTCCAGATCAACGTCGAACAAGTAGAATACTGTACCGAAGAGAGCAGGACCGAACCCAGTGCAGAGGCCTCTGATACCCGTTATCACTCCCTGCACGGTTCCTTGTTTGTCCTTATCGGAAAGGATTGACACAAACGCCGATATTGATGGATAGGTGATACTGCTCATCGCGGCAAGCACTCCGGCGGCCCACATCATCCAGTATCTGAGAAAATAAGGATTCTCTCCTCGAAAGCCAAATTGAAATACTCACTGTGTTCCCAATCCGTACCAAGTGAGCTGGATCAGTTGGAATATCAATCCCAGCGTGATCGTGTGCTTGGTTCCCACCCGACTCGTCAGCCAG
>LR564277.1:7218-20922 GCA_900536345.3 Caenorhabditis sp. 39 LS-2015 | reverse complement strand
AAAACCGGTGGCTCTCGATAAGTCGGCCTGATCGGAGAGTCAAATGGAGTTGATAAATGCACCAGGACAAATGAAATTACGGTGAACAAACATCCTATGATCATTGATGGCTGGAGACTGAAATCGTTGAATCGTCGAGTCAACTGGGTGATGAGGATGCCCACTGAACGATGGTTGGAAGTTGGTTCTTAGAAAAGGCAAGACTCACTGAACACCTCGCCAACTCCAATTCCCAGACTATAAACTGCCGGAAGATATATCAGATTTGAGTTATGGACGGTGAAGTTCATTGCAGTCGGGAAGATTGACAACCAGAATGAGGAACTGACTCCGAGAAGGGCGAAGAGAGGAAAGAGTTGGAGCATTTTGGGGGAGACGAGGGCGGAACAGGTGAGTTCTGGAAGGAGAAAAAACAATGAGTTGCAGAAAACAACCCTACTAAAGGTGTCCAAGAAACTGCTGCTCTTCTCGTTTCTCTGAATGCAATTCGTCACATCTTTTCCGGGAATCACAATGAAATTGATGATTCCAACGACCGCCGCTCCGAAGAAGGCGCCGAAGAGGAGTTTTCTAGGAATGACTATTGTCAAAATTTCAAAAAACTATCTTACATCTCCATATCACTAAACCGTCGTTCATACTGTACTCCTGGAATCTCCAGAGCCATGGATCCGGTGAAGTTCGCTACATTCTCATTCTCAATTCCGATGTCCTTTCCAGCTGTCAAACTAGTGATTCCCGCCAAAATAGCGGATCCCAGGACCAAGCTGAATATGGTACTCTAGTGTATTGATTGTGATATCAAGCCGTACTCACCAACAACACCCAACGGACCATGCCACTGAAACATTTGACTCTATGGTTTTCCGTGTTGAATGGGAAGTTAGGTATCCTCCGTGACCTTGGTAGTACACTGAAAACCCCTAATTTCCATGAAAGGCTCAGCCAACTTACAAGCATATCCGAAACCCAGAAGCATTTGCGAAAAGTAGTAATAGTAGGAGTTGGTGAACAGGAATCCCAGTGGAAATGCTGCGAAGCATACTGCAGAGCATATCAAAATGGCTTTGGAGCCGATTTCGTTGAGAATGGAAGGCGAGAACAAGCATCCGATCATGTAGATGATGTACATTACTGCTTGGCTGGAAAGTTGTAGTTTGCAGTGGGCTGAGGGGGGGGTAAGTAATGGGTAAGGGCTAACTCACCCATAATACCCTGCATACTTGCTGATGACATCTGGACTTCTCTCATGGATCGAATGGATTACAGATTCCAAAACGAAGGACTGAAATTGACGTGAATGAGATCTAGATCATGGTACTCTACCTCCGAATCGTACCCAACCATGATGCATAGATGACCGAAACCCAACATTGCTGCGCTGAGAAGCTCATATCGACGAGTGGACATTTTAGAGATTGGAGTGGGTTGGTTGGGGTTTTATATGTAGATCACACCGTCTGGGTTGCCAAAAATTGGGAAAAGTGATGCAAAAAGTCAAATTTGCACTGGAAGTAGATTGGGTGGGGCGGTATGGTTTAGGGTTACAAATCACAGGGAAATTTGAATAATCCACGGTCACGTCTCTCGCACGTTTTGACTCTTTGAACTTGCTTGTCGATTCAAAGTGAAAAGTGAAAACGTTTTTTAAGAAGAAGAAGACAGTCGAACCCGAACCCGAGATTGTTGCAGTTGAAAAGATATTTTTTTATTTGATAAGGTTTGTGATGAATTAAATTGGAAATGAAAATGACTGCTGCTGTTCCGGTTGCTTGGAGATAAGATTGATTAGAGAAGAGAAGAGGAAAAGTCAGCGGTCTGAACTAGACGAGAGGTAAGTGACCAACGTCTAACCTAGGATCAATCTCTACACGCCTAGCCAACCAGCCGCCCAGTCGTCCAGTTCAAACCGTCGATTCAACAGTTCTTATAGTGGACCTAGCCACAGAGCTCTCATTTTCCGTCTTTCGAACTCTAAACATCTGCCGGATCCTACTATTAAACACAGGTACAAAATAGAAAAGTGCGAGAGGATCGAGGACGGGAAAGAAGGAAATGGCGATGACGTCGATGGCGTCGATCCATTGTCCAGCGGAAATGTTGAACATTGGTTTGTACCAGGCGTAGAGACACGGTGTAAGACTGGCCATCAAGGGAACTGTCACTTGAACAGTCAGCGCTTTCATCAGCTGCTTTTGGACGTGGAGTGTCCTCTCGCTCATGATCATTCCTGCGTTTTTCAACTTTTGAACTATCAAGACGCCAAGGACAATGTCAGTGGTAAACGATGCCACGGATGCTGTGGTTTTTGTTCCGATTCCGATCCATGATTTCAGAATATTCTCATCACTGGCTTCCTGTAATACGAAACTCATTGATCCCACTTGAACACTTTGTAGCCTGACTTACACTGTACTGCGCCACCAGGATATTAATCTCGAAAACGTTTCCATGGTAGTTTTTCGCAATCTCGTCCTTCATGTACAATCTGCGTTCGTCATCTGCACCGAGAAACGAGTAACAAGCCTGGAATTTGAGCACTTTAAAGTCTAAACTTGTTCAGGATGCTTACAAAAGTCCAGATAGCCATTGGAAGAAGACAGTTGGCAATGGTGAGCAGAATTCCGTACGGTACAAAGTAGATTGTGAGGATTTTGTTCCTGGCAATCAGAAGAACTAAACATCATTTGTCAAGCTAACCTGAAAAGCGCCAAGTATCGGTAGACAAAGTGGGAGTGCAGAATGCCATATGTAGCCGCGATGAGACTGCATCGAAAGCTCAGCATAATCGTTCCGAAAACGGATCTCTGAAGAGCAGATGTAATCAGTCCATAAACACTACCGTTACTCACTTTTTCAAGTAGTCCGTCGACTATGAAGACCGAGAAGGCGTATCGATGATCGTGAACTCGCTAGAATAGGATTTTCTGTTCTTAAACACTGACTGTAGAGTTTGCTGTTCAAGCATGGCCTCTAGCGTCGATCGGCGTCTCTATATGTCTGCGTCTCTACACGCGCTCTCACTCTCTCGCATGTTGTCACCTAGCTGCGTGACTGAACCCATTCTGGCTATAACTCACGACCGGAATCAGAGTGTCCCCACAAGAGTTGACCAAGTTGAAGAAGGCGAAGAGCATAATCAAATACCGATAGTGTCCCAGCTTGAGCTTTTTGTCGTCCTGGAGGATGTAGAGCAGAAGTCCATTAACAGAAAACGCCAGGACTGCGTTGACGCAGTGGATGACATGATCGGCCCAGTGGTTGTGCATTTGGAGGAGAATGAGTAGGATGATCAGCTGGGCAGTCTTAAGTACTGCGGGAGCAGACAGGAAATTAGAAAAGAATTGTAGCTTGTGTGAGGTACACTGGCTCGACACGAAACTTGGTGTCTTTTCTTACAAACTCCGCGTAGATCTCGATACATCGCAGCAGAACATGAAAACAGAAAACAAGAACCTTCGACATCAAAAACATTTTCTGTCATCCCTTCAAAAACACTGCTCACGTACCGGAAACCCCACAATATAACTGTGACTGGTCATGGTACTCGTCTGAGCACGTCTGAGCACAGGAAATTATGTTCCTTAGAAACTAGCAACTTCAAAACACACAAAAAAACCAACAATTCATTACTCATATCAAGAAAAACCCTAAATCTTGACAAACTCTTCGTTTCCTTTCGAGTAGTGATGATGACAACTGGCACGGTACACGTGGTTGCCACTTGGCAACACGTGGGTTCCGCGTGGACGGTAAATGTCGAGTTGGCGGCAACGTCCGTCGATTCGACGATTGTTAAGGCTAGGAAAATGACATTTCTAGAAGCAGTGGGGCTACTGAAACTCACTGCGCCACCATTTGCTCATTGATACTCTGCTTCTGGCCGCTCAACGTCAATCTGCCGCGTAGTGGGGTCTAAAAGAAAGTCCATCTGGGACCCGAAACCCTGCTACTTACAGTTTTCGACTTCTTATCCCACTTGAACTGCACAAAGCTCTTCGTATCAAGTTTCTGACGTAGAAATTGAGTCTCCGAGTGGTGAGGTGTAAGCATATTTGCTCCACGGGTCATGGAAACCACAGTAACCTGAAAAAGCAGGATCCCAGAGTACCATATCAAAGAGAAAAGATGCTCACCATCGGCGCCTCCGTCAGTATACCTTGAGCAGGAATCAGTCGTAGATCCGCACTCGCTGGACATTTCACATACAGTCCATAGTCCACCAAGAGCACTGTGACCTCATCGATAATCACCGCTCTTCTCACAATTCCACCCTTTCGAGCGTTGCGAATCGCGCAAATCTGATCAGCAATTCGCAAGTGTTTGGGAAGACGTGGAAGCGACTTCCACGTGGAAACGAGAAGAGTGTCGAGTTCCACAAGTTTCTCCGCTTGCCATGGGTACCGCAGGTAAACGAGTTGAGAGTTCTCAATGTGTGCCACCGACAAGAGATCCTTCTCGAACCGCGGAGCCCTTTCACACTTTGGGAGCCGCTTTATAAACGTTATGGGTGCCATAAAGTCTCCAGAGCCAAGTTCCTCTTCAGAATCCACATCTTCATCATCGTCAAAGTGCTCATTCTGCAACGTTTCCGATTCTGAATTGAAAGATTCCCGTAACTTGCTTACAATCTTCTTGCAATGTGCCTGCCAACTTCTCTCATATCTGTCCATCTTGCCCACGTCATCTGGCGGCGGTTTGAACTTCTCGCAGACGTTCTTCCCCGAGATTGTCGGATGGTACAGGTCAATCTGAAAATCAAATTATGAAAAATTCTTATTAGAGCTGATATGCATTACTACCACATATGGTTCTTCCAGTGACTTGATTTCCACTCGAAACAGAGCGTTGCACTCGGAAATCACATCTTTGAATTGATGGAGATCTGTGATTTCCAGGTCATTAATCGATAATCCATCGACACGACATTTCAGACAAAGGGGAGGAGCTTTTCCGAATCTTCTATGAAGCGGAAGAATCTTGCTGCGAGGGGCGAGGATTTCAGTGCCAAAGTCGACGAGTTCGACGACAACGCTGCGGGAGAACCTTGTTATCTCCAGAACTATAAGAGCTATCAAAAAGTTGTCAACTACAAAAATGATTCCCATTTTACTCCCCACAACTTTGCAGTTGACAACTTTTTTCTATCACTCACTGTTCCTCCCCAGAGATCTGTCGAATCCTGCCTCGATACCAGATGCCCAACTCATTCACAGCGCATGCCACTGGAGCGAATATCTGGAAGTTTTTCACTAGGACCCTATCTATAGATTCAGAATAAGACTACCTGATCATCAGAAAAAGGGGCGGGGCATGTTGATTTGAACTGATAAGTGGTGTTGAGCTGTTCTGTTATCGATTTTCGGACCGATGACAGGTATTTTGGTTGGATGGAAATCTCCACGGGCGACATGAAATGCGAGACTTTGCCGTAGAACATCTTTTGATTCTCGTCCGATGGATCTTCACAATTCTAGAGTGATAAGATGATAAGAGCATTAATCAAGTGATATTATATGTTTTTCAAACGCTGACAGTTGAGTCTCTGTATGTCTGCGTCTCCACCCGCGCTCTCTTTCTCTCACTCTCTCATACGCTGCCGCCTAGCCACGTGGCATACAATTAGCTCAACTGTCACCATTTGAAAAATGAATACCTGTAATCTGTTGAAATGATAATTGACAATGACCGAATTGCCGGGATATTTCCAGCAGAAGTGCTCAAATTCCCACTGCAATTTCCGAATTTTCCACTCTGCGCCACCGGGGATTTCGACAATTTCACGACATGTGTATATTGATTTTTGCGAGTTTGAGGCGAATCTGACGGTGATAAATGATTGATAAGGGCGGTGATAAGGAGATAGTCGAACCTGCCAAGTCCACCACCGAATTCGGTGCTCATAGTTGTTGGGAATGGCTGAAAACGGTTTAGTTCTGTTGGACGCTTAAATTTGAAATTGGAATCCACGTGAACATAGCTACGTGGAATACAAGTGAAAGGTGAGGTTCACGAAGATTTTAAAAAATTCAATTTTTTTTTTCAAAGGGAAAACAGTCAGAGATCATCACAAATGTCGACATAAAATGCTGAATAAATAAAAATCAAAAAAAAAATGAAATTAAATTATTGCGTCGCATAGTAGCCATTCTCCACGACATTAGCATCAAGAGTACCATACTTCCCGTCTTCGTCATTGATCCTCATCTCTTCATCGCTTTTCACAAAGAAGCTGGTCAAGTTGAATTGCGGAACGTCGTAGAGGGTCGCCAGGAACAGCATCATGCAGCACAGACCGCCCATCAGGTAGACTGTCGCCGCGATTTTGTAGAGGCCCCGGAAACTTTGATTCGCATCATCGCCAGGCTCGAAGTCGCCGAGTCCGATGGTGGTTAGGGAGACGAAGCAGTAGTAGAAGGCGTCGAGGTACGTCCATTCGGTTTCGATTGAGGAGAAGACCCAGGCGGGGATCATGAAGACGAAGACGAGGAGGGCGGCAAGGACAACGCCTACGTGGATTAGCTGGAAGATGGAAGATGAAGATGAGTGCGTATGGTACTCTCCAGTAGAAGCTTAAATGGCTCACAATAAGTAACAAACTAACTAACCTGAATATGATTAACGGTGAACAAGTGTCCCAATCTTTGATTCAAAATGCCTCTCAACTTGTGCGACGGCTCTCGCATCCGGGCTACAATCGCTGAGAGCAGTGCAAGTGTCAATGGGATTCCTGCAAAAAGTACCGTACCCTCTGTTCTTATTTTTCCAGGAATTTTTCTAATGCCTTACCAATGACACAATACAAAATGGTGAACAGTTTTCCGTGTTCTGTCCTTGGACTGACTCTACCGTAACCCACGGTACTGATGAGTGTCCCGGCGAAGAAGAACGCTTGTCCGAATGTCCAATTGGGGTCGCTGGACAGATTCCGATCCATCCATATTCCATTGAGAGCCGCTTCTCGGATATTGAGGAAGAGCTTGTCGATTTCGGACTCTAAATTGGAAAATAAGTTTTCAATCATCTGAAACAGTTCTCAGCGTGATTTTAGAGCTTCCTACTCACGATTAACACTGTTCCTCTCCATAAACTGCTCCAGCTCATACTGAAACTTGTTCCTAGCCCTCAAATCGTTGCCAATTTCAATTAGCTGAATGAATCTAGCTCCGGAGATCAAATAGATAGCTAGGACGATGAGACCGGCAAAAATTGCGCGGTTGAGCCGCGAGAATTTGTGCTCTTTTTGGGTGAAAACCCACCAGAGACACATTGAAAATCGATATGTGGGTAGGCGAGGGGTTGGTGTGCTATGTGCTGATCAATGGGTTATCAGTGCGACCTGGAGCAGTCTTATCAGTCTTTGACTTTTTGTTTTCTACTATGACAGTTTATGATGTTCCGAGTTCCGGGGAAGGGGGGGGGGTGAGGGTCAATACTCTTGTGGGTAGTGGTGGCCGCTGGCAGTCGAGAGGCCGCAAGTTCGAGTCCTTGCCTCAACCCCAGGTTCACTCAGCCGGAAATGGGTAGTGGATCCGTCTACAAAATGGTATCGGTCACTATCCCCGGACTGCACCCTTGACCCCTTTTACCCTTTGATGAAGTTATTTCTCACCATTAATATCCAAACTGACGAGTCGTTGTCTCCACTGATTTTGATACTCTAGATACGTTTCTCGTTCGATTTTTTCCAACGGGTATTCGATTCTGAAACCATTGAACTTGGTCGACTTTTCATAACCTAGAAACCCCAAACCTGACAAAAACAATGGCTCCCACTAGCAAATAGACGAGTGCAACTGCCAATCCGACCAGTATCCTCATATTAGACTCTTTCATTCGGCCTTCCATACCGTTGAGCACCTTGTTGTGTAGGGTGAACATTTCCAGGCCCATGGCGACTTGGAAACTGGGAAAAAGAAACTTGAGGTAAAAAAAAGACAAAAAATTGCAAGAGAAAAGAAAAAAGCTGAATGTAGAGGTACATATATCGAATAGCTCATGACTTATTCATTTCCCGTCATTATACATTGTTATTATGTCTAGAAAACGACCGGAAAACGGGAAAAGAGTGGTTTATAGTTGAATGACGGAAATTTTCGATGGCTGGACCACAAAATGGAAACGTAGAAGTTGACCTATTCCAAGTTCAAGTTTTGCAAACTGCAAACTGCAAACTAGAACAAAAACCTCTGTGAATACCAATTTTTGTGTGCCCACCCACTCGATGATCATCATTTATTCATCGAGGTCTCTCTCTCTCTCTCCGCAGAATACATTTTTCACTGGACTTGGATAGTCTATGACGTGGCAACCTCATAGCCATCAGGCAGAAATTGGATACGGGACCCGTTACGTTACGGGCGGTACAAAGAAAATCCAAAAAAAAGCGAAAACCGGGTGGGAGACGTCAAGTGCTTTTCATCATCATGGCCAAGGCGCGGAGACATACGTATTCCAGGAGAAGGAGGGGGGGGGGATGGGGGGGGAGGAAGACGAAAACGTAGTGGAGAAGAAGAGGAAGAAGAAGAAGAATGAGCAGAGAGAGAGAAATTGGATGCTGGTGCTGGTGGTGCACAATTCTTGCGGCAAAAAAGGAGGAGGAAAATAGCGAAAATTCGAGGAAATTTGGAGGTGGGAAGGACAGGATAAGTGGACGTGGAACGCCAAGTTTTCGATAATCCGGGATATTTAAAGTTTGGCGGTGCTGGCCTAGCTTTTCCAGGTGGCCTAGAAACCCAAATTGGTCTTGGAGTCAGTCAGCAATGGCCTAACTTGCCAATATTGTGGTCTAGAAACAAAAATCTCCTCTAAGCTGTGTCAACATGTGAAAAACTTCAATTTCAACAATTTCAACCAGTTCGAAGAGCTTCTAGATGGGAGAGTCATTACTGTTGGCCACATGGTACCCTAATGGTGGCCTTGAAACCAAGGTTCTCTAGGCCAGCACAACAAAAGTTAGGCCACCTTCCCCGTCCGGAAAAGCTTCAAGCCATCAGAATCCAGGCTCCCACCCCTCCTTCCCCCGCTCCCCCGTCTATTCCCGAATCCAATTAGCTACATAGATAGGATAATTGGTGTCAGTTCTCCCATAGGATCATTACGCCAGGCAATTACGACGAAAAACTTGGTCGATTCCCGGCGAAAATGGTGAAAATTGGTGGAAATGAAAGAGAGAAAGGAAAGGACAGACAGAATTTGGAGAAATTTAGAAAAGGGGGAAGCGGAGCAGAGGGAGTGAGACGCGCGGACGGACGGCTCCATGATTTATGACTGAGTAGCCGTGGCTCGGCCGGCGAGGGGGGGGGGGCTTAGAGGGTTCCGAAAACTGGATCCAATGAGCCATCTGCCAAGAGCAAGTGAGAAGAAGTTTCGAAGTTGGAATTTGGAATACAAAAAACAACAGAAAGGTGATCAGAAACCGCTGAAGATCCATGGAAAACAAGTGGGAATAGAAATACATATCTGGCTTACTCCTAAAAAAGAGAAAATCGGTGGAGTGTGACAATTTGGTTAGTCGGGGGCCTTCTGGAGGCGTGTTGGTGATCAGAAGAAGTTAGAAAAGGGGGGAGGGGGAGGGGTGGGAAAATGATGTGAAGGAAGCATTTTGGGTTAGGTAGGGTCATGAGGATCACTAGAAACTAGTCATGGGGCTTTTCCTGCTCAAACTCGCAATTATTCTGGAGCGTAAGTTGGTTTTCCAATGGAAAACGACCTTTCAAATTCCGAGAAGTACAATACTTCGAAATAACACAGGCAAAGGTTAAACATAACCGAAAATAAATCCCTGGAATGGAAAAAGCTATAAAACAAAATTTCCAGGACAACCTTTCCATTTCCATTTCCATTTCAATCCCAAATGAATTCATTTCCATGGCTCCCAAAAAAACAAAGCATTAGCATATATATATAGCCATAAAAAGCCATACGCTCACACAGAGTCCGTCTATTTATATACATGACAAGAGAAGAATCGACGGGGAATATAAGGAGGAGGGGGAGTGTATAATGGATGGGTGAAGTGGACATCATCTCGTTTCCCTTTCCAATCTCTTCTTCTCGTCGTTTCTCCCTCGTTTTCACAAGTTTGCACCAAAAGATGGGAGAGATTCGGAGGAGGGAGAGGAGAATAACAGATAATTTCAAGAAACGGGAGGAGCATTGACGGGCGGTGTTCCCTGGGGAGGTTATGAGCTGTTTTTGATGTTTTGGAATGATGTGTTAGGTGGGATTGACTAGGACTGTCAGTACGACGCTCCGGAATGACGGTTTATAGGTCAGGGAGGTCAGATAGCAAAGTTCGACCAAGGAGCTCAATGGAGCAAGCCAAAACTTCAGGTACGACACTCCAAAATAACGGAGCAGCATTTGGAGCTCAGTACTTGAGCGATATAGGACGGGTTTATGACGATTTCAAGATCACCGTCAAAAAATGCCTTGACACCGCGATTTTTACCGTTGGATACCATCCTAACACATTTAGCAAGGTTTTATGGAGATTTCAAGATTCCAGTGTACAGAAATTGTGTTTCAGAAGGAATATAAGCATTTTCATCATGATACACCACCCTGAGACACGTATATCCCATCCCTACGATGTGGATGGGTTCATATAGCGCGCATAAGGAGTTAGTCATGTATGCCTTCTAAATGGGCCCGCCGTATTGCATTTCACCGGTAAATGTAATTCCTAAGCCACGAAAAAATCAATAATTACACGACAACAATAAAAAAGAGGCAAAAACAAAAAAAAACCACCGAAAACCGCACAGAAATCACTCAAACACACAACTGGAAATCGCCATCTTTGTGGGTCCGACGCGAAGATAAAAACAGTGCGCCGTTCGGGTGGAGTGTCGTACAATGTACATAGGATACGTATCGATTGGCGACAGGGAGTTCGGGGTTTGAGATGTGAAACCATTTGTTCTACTTCAGTTCAACCTTGAAAATCTTCAATTTAGTGGCTCAAACGACACTCCGGAATAACGGTAGGTTAGATATATCAAAACGCTCCAAGCTTAAGCCCCCATTAATAACTACTATTCTTCGTTTTCAATTTTCTTCTTCTTCTTCCAGAAAACCGTAGTTTCCAGCTCCATCTCTCTCCCCTTCTCCATGTCCGGTTTCGGCCGTCTCTCGAATTGTTTGCTGATGACAATTCGGCCCGTCTTGTGACCACAATTACGTTTTTCATTTTCATTTTTCATTTATGTTAACGAGTGATAAGAGAAGGAGAAGAGGAGAAAGAAATAGCGGCAAATCCGCTTTGTGCTTATCAGTTCTTGCTGATGAAATGATCATGTACAAATTACGAGTTTCGGGTAAAATGGAGAGCGGAGAAGGTTGAAAGAGCTGCGAAAAGTGCTGAAACTGCAAAAACGGGAAACAAAAGGTTATATGGAAAATGGATGCATTTTGCTCATTTTCAGATGGATTTTTTGTCAAAAACCATCCATGGCTCCTCCTAGAAATCGGATATTTCATCTGGATTTTCCATTTCCATCCCCATCCCCATCCCCATCATCCAAACGACGTCGTAATGGGATACTTTGTCTTCAACGTTTCCTCATTGTCCCGCTGGATGCACCATTTTGAAATGTGTCATTTTCACTGCCGGAACTGCAAATTCCGTATGTTGGCTGCTGCCGCTGCCGTTTTATGGCTCTGTGTCTTGTCTCGTCTCCGTTTCGGCTCATTCTCTACCCGGAGACGATTCGAGTTTTTATGGCTCAACGGCGATAGTCAATTGGAGGTGGAATTGAGGGAAACTTTCCACTTTCCGCTTGGTTTTCGATTTTTCACAGGTGATAGATATGATAAGATGATAGTGATAAGAGGGAGGAAAGTTGCGAGTTGGATGGGCACGTGGCAATTGGAGTTGATCTGCAAATAGGAAGAGCTGATGGGCTTCTGGGTACTGGGGAAGCGGAATTTCAGAAATTCAGGGGCCGGAACGTCTTCAGGTACGTTCTCTGCACTTTACCTGGTCAAAAACCAAATTTCTACAAGCCCATTGATCTATTTTCGTCTGAAAACCACAGAAACACAGTACACCTGTCCTTCCAATCACAGGTTAATGATATCTTCCAATTCTGCTCTTCAAGTGCGGCCGGCCGGCACGCTCTCGTTTCTCTTTCTCGCCTCGGCTCCAAACTTCTCCTCTCTTATCACTTCCAAAATCAGTAAAATGAAATGAAGAGAAAAGTGAAATCAAGTCGAAAATGAGCTGATAACGGTGATAAGGCGGAGAGAAAGAAAGAGAAGGAGGGGGGGGGGAAATGTAGTCCTGGTAATGGACGAATTTAATGGCGGTGACGTAGGAGGGGGATGGTATAAAAGGGGCGGTGGGTGTGCAAGAGAAGTCACTTTTTCTCGTTTCTTCATTTCAGTCCTGATCGATTTCTTGCTCTAAGACTCTCTTCTCCAGCTACCACTCCTCTCAACTCAATTTGTCCATTTTTCAGTAATGAAGACCGCCGTTTTGCTCGCCCTTGTGGCGGCATGCTCCGCAGTCGTTGTCAAGGTCCCAACCCTTCAGACCGGTTCCCTGAGAGCCAAGCTGATCAGCGAAGGAAAGTACTCTGCTTTCCTCGCCCAGCAACACGCCGCCCGTACCGAGGTTCTCGCTTCGGGATCCCAGCCGTTCGTTGACTATTTCGATGATTTCTACCTCGGAAACATCACCCTCGGAACCCCACCACAGCCAGCCACCATTGTCCTCGATACCGGATCGTCCAACCTTTGGGTTATTGACGCCGCCTGCAAGACCCAGGCTTGCAACGGATACCCAGACTCTGGATACACCAAGCAGAAGTTCGACACCACCAAGTCGTCGACCTTCGTCAAGGAGACCCGCAAGTTCTCGATCCAATACGGATCCGGATCGTGCAACGGATACCTCGGCAAGGACACCATCTCCTTCGGAGGACTCACCATCGCCACCCAGGAGTTCGGAGTTGCCACCCATCTCGCCGACGTCTTCGGATACCAGCCAGTCGACGGAATCCTCGGACTCGGATGGCCAGCACTCGCTGTCGACAAGGTCACCCCACCGATGCAGAACCTTCTGCCACAACTCGATGCCCCACTCTTCACCGTCTGGCTTGACCGCAAGCTGACCATCTCCCAGGGAGGATCCGGAGGACTCATCACCTACGGAGCTGTCGACACCACCAACTGCGACTCCGCCATCACCTACGTCCCACTCACCGCCCAGACCTACTGGCAGTTCGCTCTTGACGGATTCGCCGTCGGAACTTTCTCTGAGACCAAGAAGGACCAGGTAAGCACTACAATTTGTTCTATTGAATTCTAAAGACCCTATTCTAGGTCATCTCCGACACCGGAACCTCGTGGCTCGGAGCCCCAACCTCGGTCGTCTCCGCCATCGTCAAGCAGACCAAGGCCACCTTCGACTGGTCCTCTGAGCTCTACACCGTCGACTGCTCGACCATGCAGACCCAGCCAGACCTCATCTTCACCATCGGAGGAACCAAGTACAACGTCAAGTCTGTCGAGTACATCCTCGACCTCCAGCTCGGAGGTGGAAAGTGCGCTCTCGCCGTCTTCTCGATGGGATCCGGAGGCTTCGGACCATCGTGGATCCTCGGAGACACCTTCATCCGTCAATTCTGTAACATTTACGATATCGGAAACGCCCGCATCGGATTCGCTAACGCCCACCACAGCTTCTAAGCGTTTTTC
>LR564275.1:0-17080 GCA_900536345.3 Caenorhabditis sp. 39 LS-2015 | reverse complement strand
ACTTCCATTCTAAATTAATAACTATCAGTTTACATTTCACCTTTCAGACCCAATCTCCCAAAAAGCCCTTCCCCACTTCCTCCGAAGAGATCCAACCGAACGTTGTCGTCCAAACGGGTCCCTGCCCGACTCCAAATCAGCCATGGGATCGCAACAAGACGGACATCCTCTTCCTTCTCGATTCTTCCGACGCCTTCAACGAACAGAAGTTCCATCGAGCCATTGACCTTATTGGAAAGACTGTCGGCCAGTTTAACAACTTTGGTCCAGATGGTACTCAAGTGTCTTTGGTGCAGTATAATGACGAGCCGTATTTGGAGTTCTCGTTGAGAAAACACAACTGTAAAAAGCACTTGTTGGACGATATTGCGGATACCGAGTATATGGCGGTGGGTTTTTTTGTTTTTTGGCTCTGTATGCAAAATTTTGAGTTTAGGGAGGAAGTCAACTTGGAAAAGCGCTGGACAAGGTCACACAGTTTGCGTTTACCAAGAAACGAGTGGGTTTTATCGATTTTTTGGATTTTCTACCCCTATCCTTGTGTATTTTAACGTATATCTCAAAAACGGTGAACGATATCAAATAACGGTCAACTACAAAGTTGTAGCCCTTAAAATTTTACGCATTTTTGTAGTTCACCGTTTCTTAATAGCTCTTACGGTTATTGAGATATAAACGTTGATATATAGTACCCACTTTGAGGCGAGGCGCGTACCATTGGGTTGTGCGTCTGTGCATTTTGTTATTTATCTCAGCAATGGTGAAAGATATTAAGAAACAGTCAATTGCAAAGTTGTAGCCCTTGATATGGTGCGTATTTCTGTAGTTGACGACTTTTTGATATCTTTTGCTGTTTTTGAGATACGCAGCAAAATACATACACCACTTTTTTAGCCGTGGCTAGCTGACACCTTAATTGATCAATTAAGTCAAAAAACTTGCAGGGTGACCGTCCGGATGCTGAAAACGTGTTGATCATTGTGACAGATGGTCAATCCAGCGACAGAGTTCAACAGCCGACACGTCTAGTCAAAGAGAACAATGTGACGGTCCTGGTGATTTCAACCCTGGAAGCAGACAAGAGTTATGTGAAGCAACTGGCGGGAAACAAGGAAAACAACCTGTTCGGTCTGGATTTGGATCAACAATTGGAGTGGAAGTTAGCCAGGAGAATCGCAGAGTCACAAACCAGCTTATCGCCCGTTATCAGTGGAACTTTGAAGCCCGTGAACCCGGGAACAGACCTCACTTCCTCGGAGAACACCTTGGAAACCATTCCGAGAAGACCACCTGCACCATCTGTGGAAAACGACGGAATTGTGCATTTGGAGTGTGTTGGGGATGGGTTTAAGATCCAGGTGTCGCCGCCTGCTGGATTCAGAGGAATCGCAGTTGTCAAGGGGTATCAGGATGATGCAAGGTGCAAGGCGGTGAGTTGGAGAGGGGATCGTGGGGAAATGAAAAGAGATAGCGGAAAGTTGTCAATTAGGAAGTTGTAGCCCTATATATTTTGCGTATTTTGTGAGTTGACAAGTTTTTGATATCTCTTACGGCTTTCAAGTTATAGGCCTGAAGAGTTGGTACCTAGAGGGCAACTTGATTGTATGGGGGGAGGGGGGGAGTGCATCATAGATGAACGGTGTGTTTTGACCTATATCTCCGAAACGGTAAGAGATATCAAAAAACTATAAACTACAAAGTTGTAGCTCTTGATATAACGCATATTTTTGTAGTTGATCAAATTTTTCTATCTCCTACCAAAACCGAGATTCAGACCGCCACTTCGAGCACCGTGAACCTGTTCATCTCGAACGAGGAATGCGGCGTAACCCAAGTGAAATCGATGGATCCAAAGGGTCTTAATTCCTCTCTTGTCCTCCATTTGCTCCATGACAAAGAGCTGAACACTGACGAAGACCGTGCCTATCTGCTGCAATGCTTCATCGGATCCCCCCAAGAAGACGCCGAGCTCTCCACGAATCTCGACGTCGTCCGCTCGGAATTGGCCATCGCCGAGACGATATCCCTGTCGACATTCCCCCCGACATGCACGTATTCCATTCGAAAAGACGATCCGAACGGACCGATTGTGACCAAGGCGCTGGTCGGACAGACAGTGTATCACCGATGGGAATGCGACGGATCGAATGAGACGACGAATGCGTACGGCATCCAGGTGCACAGTTGCTATGCCAGCGATGATGTTCAGCGAAAGTTCGCGTTCGTCGATCCACGTGGATGCTCTTCGGATTTGGCGCTGCTCACTGATTTGAGTTATGCCGATGACTCGCTGACGGCCTGGGCTGCCAGTCATGTTTTTAGTGTTCATGTGAGTTGCTCTTGGGTTGCGAAACGTCGGGGTACCCGAAATAGTCATTTGTTAGAAGTTCTGAAGATTTTGAGCGCTACCACTTCTCAAACACGACATTTCGCAACCCCGCGTTTTTTGAAGTCGTGACTGCGAAGTGAACGGTTGCGAAACGTCGGGGTTGAGTTCTCAAGCTGTGCCCTGACGTTTTTGCGACATTTCGCAACCCTGCACTCTTTGAAATTGAGCAAATACTTTGTGAAGTTGAGAAACGTCGTAGCTGCAAAATTGACGGTTGCGAAACGTTGGGGTGACAATTTTCATCTTATTTTCACCCATTTTCTCCCTTTTTTTAGAACGCGGAATCGCTGAAATTCGTCTGCAAACTATCGCTGTGCACTCGAGATGGTGACGGCTGTGAGGGGGTTACGGTAAGTTTAAATTTTCTGAAATCCAAAAAATATTTGATTTTTTAGCCGCCAGCATGTGGGAACACCAACAAAACCGAGTTATTGCTGACAAAACGATTGACAAAAGGACAGAACTCGGTGGATGGTAAGTGGGTGTGCATGTTTTGACAAATATCTCAAAAAGGGTAAAAGATAACAAAAAACTGTCAATTACAAAGTTGTAGCCCTTGAAATTTCACGTATTTTTGTAGTTATGCAATTTTTGATATCTCTTACTGTTTTTGAGATATACATCTAAGTATATGGTACCTACCTAGCTGCATGCACCATGTTTAGCAAGGTAGGGTGGAGATGTGCATGTATTTTGCTGCGTATCTCAAAACTGGTAAGATATATTGAGAAGTAGTCAACTAATAAAATACGTAAAATTTTAAGGGCTACAACTTTGTAGTTGACAGGTTTTTGATATCTCTTACCGTTTCCAAGATATATGTCAAAGTGCACTCTTGCTATAGAAATTTTTATCTTTCGAGGATTTTTTTTTATTTTTGATGATTTTTCGATCATTTTCCTTTTCCAGAAGCCCTAACTTCCGCCCTTACCACAAAAGTCGGTGTGTCTTCTCGGTCGGTGGACGGAATCGAAGACGTCCTTCAAACCCTCGCCTCCAGCTACCTTTTCTGGATTGTGGCGCTTGTCGCAGTGGCCGCCATTGTTGCTATTTGTAAGTTTTTGCAGATTTTAATTTTGAAAAACGGAAAAAAACATTATGAATAAAACATATTATTTTACAAGTGTATAAAAAAAAATTCTACATTTTTATTTCTTCAGCAAAAAATAAAAATCTGAAAAAAAATCAGAAATTTATTTTTTTAATTCGAAAAAAAAATTAATTTTAATTTTATTTCAATTTCAAATTATTTAAGAAAAAATAGGAAAAAAATCAAAATTTTTATTGAAAATTGAAAAAAATAAAAAAATTGTAAAAAAAATTCAAATATTTTTTTTGTAATTTCGAAAAAAAACAAATTTTTTGAATTATTATTATATTTAAATTTTAAATTATTACAAAAAAATTAAATAAAAATATCAAAAAAATTTAATTGAAAGTTGAAAAAAAATCATTTTTTGAAATTTAAATTTTAATATTTTTGGAAAAAATAGGTTAAAATATCAATTTTTTATTTAAAATTTTGGAATTTTTTTTTTTAAATTTTAATTATTATTTTATTTGCATAAAAACAATACATTTTTTTTTAATTTTGTGAAAAATTCAAAATTTTTTGCACTGTTGAACACTAAAAAAAATATAAATTTGTAAAAAAATAAATCGATTTTTTTTTAAATTTTTTCCAAAAAAATTCCATTGACATTGTAAAAAGGTTAAATTGTACATATTACTCTATTTCGTTTGAAAATCTTTTTTCCTTCAGCAATTCTGTCTCGAAACGTGTCGGATGGCTCAGAAACAGCGACGACTTGCTCGGATCCGACATCATCCATGGATTCTCACGTGAGTATCGATTTTTGGGTCTTGCAGCGATTGATTTTAGCTATTTTCACGCGACGCGCTTTTTTTTGTTAAATTTCAGAACTTTCAGCCAGAATCACCGAGACCGGTAATATATCTTTGTGTATTTTTGGGCCGTTGAAGTGTTTGGTGGTAGTGCGGTATTCCGTACATGTCCTGGTATTTTGACGTATATCTTGGGAACGGTAGGAGATATTGAAAAATTGTCAACTACAAAAATACGCAGAATTTCAAGCGCTACAACTTTGTAGTTGATCAGTTTTTGATATCTCTTATTGTTTCTGAGATATAGGCCAAAATAGTTGTTACCAACCTGAATTTCAGAGCTTTCTTGGGTTTGGGGTTTTTTTAATCGAGTTTTTGTTTAATTTGAGTTTTTAGGGGTATTATTCGTGGTTTTTCTCCCATTTAACATCTATAATTCCAGGACTTTGGCTCTGACCGTCCTCCATCCGAAATGACGATGCACTCTGGAGCAGTGGCTGCGCCAAACGAGCGATTAGCCGATTTTATGAAGACTTTCGACAGAAATCGATACGTCTGAACAGATATATTGATTGATTAGGTATTGATAACAGTTATCACCTTATCACCAGCCCTTCCAGTAACTGTATATTTGCCATTCTTCCCCCACTCCAATTGGTCTCATTTCTGAGTATGGTTTATATGTGTTTTTCCAATATTTTAATATATTTTTACATTATTGTAATTTTAATATTTTTCACATAAATGTTTTTCAGCGATTTTCCCGGCTGTTTTAAATAGAATTTTATTGAAAAAATCAATTTTCTCAATTTTTCGAAAAATTTGCAAAAAATGGCTTGAAAATGGTCCTGTTATCGATTTTTAGGACACATAGGGTGATGAACCTTCAAGAAAATTAAATAAACTTTCAAATCCCCGCTTGCAAAAGAAAAAAAAAAGAAAACCCCCCCAAAAAGAATCGAACCCGACCCTCCTCGCACCAGGTGCAAAAGTGCTAGCCACTCGGCCACGCGCGCACTGTAAGCCTAAAAAGCTTTTGTCCTTATGACCTCGCGTTCAGGAAGCAGCCGACGTTTGCCGGGGTTTGGTATTTTCCGGTTAATGGCATTTTCCACGTGACTCCGCCGTCCCTTGGAGTAAAAACTAAGAAATATATCATTTTGACGCAATTTTCCTTAAAAAAACATAAGGTAAGCTTTAAACAACAACAAACATCAAAGTAGAGTATAGTCTAAAAATGTATTGTTTCTATTGGCCCAAGAACACAAGTTTCTGATGCAACATTGCAATTCTCAAGGATCATCGGGTCCATGATGACAATTCCCTTGGAAATCCCGCCTTCCGCTCTCAAATTGTCATCTTTTTAGTCCGGCAACGTCCGTTCCAAAACGATTTTCGGATCCTCGTAGCTCATCTCGACGCTCCGCCCACTTTTTCTCTAATTCTCCGCTGTAAATGTGGTCTTTAAGGTAAGGAAAACGAATTTTGTGTTCAATGAACCCCGGAGAAGAGACACAGACACATTTGTCATCTTTTCCAATGTCTGCGTCTCGTTGTTTGTCCACTCTCTCGCGCCCTCCCTTGGTCGCCTATTTATTCGGACAGTTTTACACCGATTCTCATTTCTTTTTTTGAATTTTCATATTCAGCGTTTTTTTCTAGAACAACCCGCCAATTTGCATCAAAAATGTCGCCGGCTTCATCGCTCACTGGTGTCAACACAAAGGTTTTGAAGAATGGTGGGTATTTTAACGTGTATCTCAACAACGGGTAGAGATAGCAAATTATTGTCAATTGGGAAATTGTAGCCCTTGAAATTTTGCGTATTTTGTCAGTTGACAACTTTTTCATAACACTTACCGTTTTTGAGATACGCGGGTACTTAGACCGCGCCTTGAAATGCGCGACACCGCGTACCATGTTTAAAGAGAAATGTATTTTTTGTATATATCTCGGGAACTATAAGAGATAGCAAAAAATGGTCAACTGACAAAATGTAGCCCTTAAAATTTTGCGTATTTTTGTAGTTGACCGTTTTTTGATATCTTTTACCGTTCCCAAGATATCAAATGTTTTAAAAAATGGTTAGTTATTTAGCGTGTATCTCAACGACGGGTAGAGATAGCAAAATATTGGCAATTAGGAAATTGTAGCCCTTGAAATTTGGCGTATTTTTGTAGTTGACAACTTTTTGATAGCTCTTTTCGTTTTTGAGATACGCAGCAAAATACATAGGGCTGTTTGACAAAAGCGAGTACCATGTTTGAGGAGAAATGTATTTTTTGTATATATCTCGGGAACTATAAGAGATAGCAAAAAATTGTCAACTGACAAAATGTAGCCCTTAACATGGTGCATATTTTTGTAGTTGACCAAATTTCAATAACTCCATTGCCCATCGAGATACTTTCAGGTGACCCAGCCCCACCTGCCCCAGCACCCGAAACCTTCCGAATCTACAACATGCGCTTCTGCCCATGGGCCCAACGTGCTCTGATCTATGCCGCTGTGCACAATATCCCAACGGAAGTCGTCAATATTCATCTGAAAGAGAAGCCGGAATGGTACTTCTCGAAGCACTTCAAGGGCCAAGTGCCGACTTTGGAACACGACGAAGGCCGGAAAGTGGTGATCGAGTCGGCGGTGATTCCCGAGTACCTGGACGATCTGTTCCCGGCGACACGTGTCCTGCCAACTGATCCGTACCAGAAGGCTCTTCAGAAACTGCTTCTCGAAAGACTCGTCGCCGTCGCTCCAGCATTCTATGGCCTTATTGCGGCTGCTAAGGACCCGAAACTGAAGGAAGAGAAGTACGCGGCGCTGGCGAAGGCTGTGGAGGAGGCGGAGAAGTTGCTGACTGCAGAGTACTTTTCGGGTGAGTCGGGGACCTAGAAACCGTGGGAGACGTGATTTTGGAAGAAAATGAAGTTGAAATTCGATATCAGCACGATTTTTTGATCTAGAAGCCAAAAAATCCCATGAATCCAGGCATTTTTGATCGGTGGCCTAGAATCCGACAACTTGCAAAAGTTAGGCCACCGGTGTCAAACCGTGTTTTTGGGGGGTTTTTGTGGTTTTTTGAGCGATTTTAATCTCAGGAAGGTAAAATAAGCTGTTTCTGAGCATTTTCGAGTGGTTTCCTGAAAAATTTCGAGCGAAAACTTGCAAAAGTTAGGCCACCAACATAAAATCGTGTTTTGGGCGGTTTTCTGGTGTTCTTGAACGATTTCAACCGCTCCTAATCATATTTAGGCAAAAATACGCTAATTTTGAACATTTTTGAATGGTGGCCTAGGATCCGACAACTTGCAAAAGTTAGGCCACCGGGGTCAAATAGGTTTTTCTAGTGTTTTTCGAAGTTTTTCGGGGTTTTTCGAGGTTTTGCACCATTTCTCAACCTCAAATTTGCATTTCCAGGCACCTCGAAACCCGGCTACGTCGACTACCTGATCTTCCCGAACCTCCAACGAGTCCAATGGGCGTCTCACATCCTCACCGACCTCCCCATCTCTTCCACCGGATTCCCAGGCCCACAATACCCGAAACTGTCCGCCTGGTACCAGAAAATCGATAATCACCCAGCTGTCCAGGCGGCCAGTCAGCCAACCGAACTCGGCGTGCAATTCTTCAAGGAAGTCATGACCGGCGGCACTCCGAATTATGATTATGGATTGTAATTTTATGTAAAAATGCATATACTGAAAATTGTGAATAAATTTATGGCTTCATTCAACAATAAAAAATCAAATTTTTACACAAAATACAAAAAATTACGTCATAATCAAAAAAAACTACAGTATCAATTGGTCTTACTTTTGTATTTTAACGTATATCTCGGGAACGGTAAGAGATATCAAAAACTTGTCAATTGCAAAGTTGTAGCCCTTAATATGATGCGTATTTTCTTAGTTGACAATTTTTCGATAGCTCTTACCGTTTTTGAGATATATGTCAAAATACATGACACTTTCAACTCACTCAACGGCATTTTTGCCTTGAGTACCATGTATTTTGACATATATCTCCTGAACCGTGAGAGATATCAAAAACTTGTCAACTGATAAATTGTAGCCTTTAAAATTTCCCATACTTTTGTAATTGACACCTTTTCAATATCTCTCACCGTTCTCAAGATATACCCCGCAATACCCAAGCATACCTTCATTTTCCAATACTGTATTCAAAAATCGAAAGCCATTGCATCAAGTATCGGTCAAAAGCGAAAAAAAAAATACCCAAAAATTGATAGGTTGACCCAGAGAAAAAAACAGAGACTGGCTATCATCGTCGATGATGGTATTTTCGAGGATGGATGTACTCTTCGTTTTGTTTCGATGATCCGGACGAGATTGTGCGTTTGTCCTGGAAATAAGGGGAAAATGAAGCGGAAATTTGATATCAGGGCGGTTTTTTGATCTAGAAGCCAAAAAATCCCATGGATCCGGGCATTTTTGATCGGTGGCCTAGAATCCGACAACTTGCAAAAGTTAGGCCACCGGTGTCAAACCGAGTTTTTGACTGTTTTTAGAGGTTTTTTGTATGTTTTTAACCGTAAAAAAGTAAAATAAATTGTGTCAGACCATTTTTGAGTCTTTTTTGATTGGTGGCCTAGAATCGGACAACTTGCAAAAGTTAGGCCACCACTTTAAAATCGAGTTTTGGGTGGTTTTCTGGGAGTTTTGACTTATTTTCCGCCTTAGGCAAGCAAAAATAAGCGGTTTCTGAGCATTTTTGAGCCATTTTCAAGTGATGGCCTAGGATCCGACAACTTGCAAAAGTTAGGCCACCGAGGTAAAATAGAGTTTTGGAGTGTTTTTCGGGGTTTTCAAAAGATTTCAAACTGTGCCCAATTGCTACTCACATATACCTGATCATTGCGTCCCTCCTCACTCATATCCTCCTCATCCTCCTCGATCATATCATCATCGAAATCCGACTCGGATTCCGATGATTCTTCGCGGACTGCAAAATGCAAAAAAATCGATAAATCAATCAATAATGAGTTAGTCAATAATTAAAGAGGCAACAGTACTTGAAAGCGAAGCTCCGAACAGAAAAACGGCATGTTTAGCGATCTCACGAGACAATTCGAACGGCCGGGCTGTAAACGCTGGAATGGGCGGTGGCTGGACATGGTACTACACACAGAAAGCTAAGCAAAACGAAAAAACAAAAAAAATCGCACCTAGAATTCCAATTTTCTGTCCCAGCCATCTGGCCTTCTGAACAACATCGTCTTGCATCAATTTGAAGCACATTGCTAAAATATGAAAAATTAGGCGCAGTGCGGTCGCGTCGCGGCCCGTTTCCCTACCAATAAGTGCCATTCCGAAGAGAAGATACAACGCACAAACCACCAACTTCTCCTGGCTACCCTCATCGAGCGCCTGACCTGGAACAATGTCTCCGAAGCCGATGGTGCTGAAATTTCAGAGTTTTTGCTGGAAAAATCGGAAAAGCCAACCTCAAAGTGATGAAACAATAGTAGGCGCCGTCGAAGCCGTTCCAGTTCTCCCACCAGGCGAACAGCCACGCGCCGCCTGAGATGAACGCGAAGACGATGCAGATGCCGACGCTGACCGGCATCTTTTCGTGTTGACGGTGGCCCTGGAAATTGGAAATTGAGGGGTCAGATGCGGTCGCGCCGCACCATGCTGGACTTCAGCGGTTGCCGATAGGCGGCTTGAAACTTGCTTAGTGGGTGGATAAGGTTCTTGACAATGGCTGAGCGAGTTTTTGTGATCCTAGGTTAGCCGTTACCTAGGCCTTGCCTAGATGTTGCCTGAGCCTTGGTCAGACGTTACCTACCCGTGGCTTAGCCGAGACAAGTTTTCAGTAGTTAGACTAGGATCCCAACTTGTCTAGCTGTTACCTAAGTCTTGTCTAGTCCTTACCTACCAGTTGCCCAATCCTTGCCTAACCGTTTTCTAAGCCTGGCCCAGCCGCTATTTAGGAGTTGCCCAGACTTTGCCTTACCTGATCCTTGTTCAGCCCTTACCTAAGATTAGGACATGCCTACCTACGCCCTTCTCTAAGCCTTGCCTAAGCCTTGTGTAACCCTTACCTAACCCTTGCCCAGCCGCTATCAACCAGTTGCCTAGACGTTACCTAAGCCTTACCTGATCCTTGTTCAGTCCTTACCTAAGCTTAGGGCAGTCTCTACCTACGCCATGCTTCAGTCCTTGCCTAAGCCTTGTCCAGTCCTTACCAACCAGGTGCCCAGCGATTTCCTAAGCTTTGCCCAGTCCTCGCCTAGCCGTTACCTAGCTCCTCATTTACGCCTTGCCCCATCTCTCTATCTCCGCTCCCCCTCCCCCTCTGCCCAACTCACATTCCTCCTCAACGAATGCAACGACATCTCATCGGACCTCTCGGACCGATCCGATCGATAGCTCCTTCCATCAATATCCCTTAGTCGTCTCGACGTACTACTATCCATACTCGGCTGCTTGTGACTCATCGAGTGCATCATCATCATCTCCTTCTCGCGAAGCTCCTTGCCGCAGTTGTTTTTCGGCTTTTGCATGTCCTCGTCGTCGGTTAGCGACATCTAAAAACGGGTGATTCCTTTGATCAGGATCGTTGAACTCACGCTAGTCTCCTCGGTCTTCTCCGGATCCGACTTGACATCCTCGTCTCGGGTCCTCGAAATGATCACATTCGGCACCTCATCCCTTCTCTGTTTCCGAGTCACCAAGTCATGGAACGCGGCTGCCGAACCACCGTAAGCCTTCAGATCGACCACGCCCTCTTCCGGTTGATGTTGAGCACGAACTAACAGACCGCCTAAAGAAAAATACTGACGACCGGTACATAGATCATGGTACCGCTACCTCTATACTCCCTAGCCGGACTCTCGCTGATCGCGTGCCTTCCCCGTCGCTTCTTCTTCTCATCCGTGTACAACTGTTCCATGTTGATGGCCGTGTTCGACTTTTGCAGATTGCCACCACGGAAACTTCTCTTAGACTGTGGAAAGTTGGGTAGCCGTGGCACTGTACCATTTGGACTTCTACTCTGTTGGCTAATCTTCCGACGACCCGGCAGCGACATGGTATCGAAGCGTGCCGGTTGCGGCGCCGCCGTGCTATTTGTGTCGTACCTAGAGTATACATCATTATGCTCTTCAACTTTATCTATGGTACGGTACGCTTACCTATTAAAACTCCTGACCGATTTCGTGTCATTGCTTCGGGTCCTGGAGCGATTCAGAGACGCGTGTCTTCGAACCGTATTGTATCTTTGGTTGCTGCGGGAACTTTGAACACGGCGCACGTTCACCGCGGCGTTTGGATGGTACCGGAAGCTGAGAGCCGCTCGGCGGACTCGACGACGGTTCTTTTGCCATCTACAGTAGGCACAACAGAGTTTGAAGTAGATGTAGGTGAAGACCTGGGATATATTCAATTTTGAAGCGGCTAGTTCATATCTCGGCTCAAATTTATTCACTTAGGGATTAGGCTTTAGCGCCTGCACCATAGGGCTTAGGCTTAAAGTTTACGATTAAGGATTAGAGCTTAGGACTTAGGATTTAGGGTTTAGGACTTCCTATTCAAATCTGAGCTCACAAACGGACCGTTTTCTGCCGAGTTGTAGCAAATTAGACATGGTACTCAACAACAGGAGTCAAGTAAGAGTCCTAGTTACACGCTCCTAGATTTGGGTATTGATTAGGACTTAGGGCGTAGAGCTCACGTATTCATCAGGATAAACTACTTCCTGAACAAATATCAGCGTGAGCGAACTATTTGTAGCCGAGTTATGTATAGTAAATTTTCAACATGGTACTCAACATTTTGACGGTTTATTTAGGGCTTAGGGTTTAGTTCCTAGGTTTGTTAACTATTTCCTGCCCAAATCTGATTTGCAGCATGGTACCCCCGTCTCACCTGCGCTAGAGTCTCTGCAATGTTGGCCAGGCAGAGGAGCATCAATGGGATGCCGAGCACCGAGTAGAAGATGGTCAGCAGCCGACCCGTATCGGTTTTGGGACAAATGTGACCGTAACCTGGAACTTTTCCAATTTGTCAATAGAGCGCATTCGCTCTCGCGAAGGCTATATTTAGAGGTTGCTTTCGTCAGCAAAACGCGAAACGAACGGCTCCCTGGGGGGAGGGGTTATGTGGGTTTTTGGGAAAAGGGGAAACTGATATTATGGGAGAAATATAGAGAAAAACCGATAAAAATGATAAAAACGCCCACCGATAGTCGTGAAAACAGTGATCGAGTAGAGGAGAGCTCCTGAGAACGTCCATTGAAACGTCGGACGCTCTTCGTCGTGTTCGTCGTAGCCTGAACGAGTTCTTACTTAATTTTGACCTTAAAAAATGCTAATCCAACTGAAAATCCGCTCAATTTGCTGTTTTTCAATGATTTTTTGGGTTATGCAGTTAAAATTGTTGGTAAGATTTTGTATTTTAACCTATATCTCCAGAACTGTAAAAGATTTCAGAAAATTCTCAACTAAGAACTTGTAGTCCTTAAAATTCTGCGTATTTTTGTAGTTGACCATTTTTTTACATCTCTTACCATTTTTGAGATACACGGGTACCTAACCGCACCTCAAAACGCGCGAGTACCATGTTCAGCAAGGTAGTGCATATTTGGCTGCGTATCTCGGAAATGAAGAAAGATATCAGAAAATTTTCAACTAACAAAATGTAGCCCTTAAAATTTTGCGTATTTTTGTAATTGATCGTTTTTTGATATCTCTTACCGTTTTTGAGATATATGTCAAAGTACGTGAAATTTATATGCTACGTCACGTCAAAAAATTGTCCGCTATTTAGAACAAAAATCAAAATCAAAATCATTCAATACAACGTTAAAATTCAAAAAAAAAATACATTTGTCAAAACTACGACGTTTCGCAACCTCCCACCCCACTTTTCAACTCCCGACGTTTCGCAACTTTGTGGAAAATGCTCAAGTTGACAACACTGTAACTTTCACAGCAGTTTCTAGGGTTGCGAAACGTCGTACCGCCCATTTTTCCCAACCCCAATACCTTCAAAGTTCATGGCGTGCACGAGCAGCATCTCAAACTCTTTCAACGCCCACTGGGACTCGTTTTTGACCGCCGTCTCTTCAATAACGTTCTTCTTGTTGATAAACTGATAGATGTCGTCAACAACCTGACAGAAAATCGATTTTTTTCAGTTGCGGCGCGACCGCACTCACCTTCTCCGACGCATTTCGCACCTTGCCCTGCAATCCGACCTCGTACGGATACTCGACCGCCTGGAACATGAATGCGCCAGCCACAGCATACAAAGCGACCAGAAAACACAAACCGACGTGTGTCAGAGTGAAGATTGTGGCCTAAAATTACCCGGAAATTGGACAAAATGAAAAAAAATGGAACAAGATGTGCATTTAGTGTATATGACATACATTTCTCTGCGTATCTCCGCCACGGTAAGAGATATCAAAAAACTGTCAACTACAAAAATACGCCAAATTACAAGAACTACAACTTTGTAGTTGACCATTTTTCAATATCTCTTACCGTTTTTGAGATATAAAACTTTTATCTCAGGCAGCTCCAAACACGATGCACCATGTTCGTAGCAGTTGCATATCTCTCTTCTAGATATCTCAAAAACGGTAAGTGGTATCAAAAAATTGTCAACTACAAAAAGACGCAAAATTTCAAGGGCTACAATTTCCTAGTTGACAATTTTTTGATACCTCTTACCATTCATGAGATACGCTACAAATTGATACTTACAGTGCGCACAAAAGTGGTGACTTTCAGGCAGAACGATCTGACTTCGTCGCGCATTTTTCAAAAAATACGGAGGCTGCTACGCTATTTTTCTATCATTTGAGATTGCTGGAAGGGGAAGTAGAAGGCTGGAAATCTGGAAAAAATCTGAAATGGTAAAAAGGTTGAGTTTGAGTGAAAAGTTGGAGAAACGGTAAATTCGGATGGAATTTCATGTTGAAGATGGTTTTTTAGATCGCTTCGAGACCCTAGACTGACCCCGACGTTTCGCAACCCCCGGGAAAGCCAATTTCGCGTGTATGAAGTGCATGAAACTTTACAAGAAGTATTGGTTGCGAAACGTCGCTTTCATGAAACGGATGACACTTTGCAATGGGGGTCTCACCAGAAATTGCACCCCGACGTTTCGCAACCCGCGGATCCTCTAGAGCAGTTGCGAAACGTCGCGTTTATAAAGTCGGTTAGATAAGGCTTAACTAGGCAAGAAGCTCTGGTTGCGAAACGTCGGGGACACCTAGCTAAGTCTAAAAACGTCACTACAGTTGAAAATGACAGTTTAGACAAGTCCAGGCAGAAATTGCACTCCGACGTTTCGCAACCCCTAAAAAATGGAAAACCGATAGTTACAGATCCTAGAGAAACATTTTCCTATACCTATATGGCTGTGAAATATGGCGGTTGCGAAACGTCGGGGACACCTAATCAGCGCTCAAAAGTCACTACAAACTACACCCAAAACCCTCAAAATCTTAGAGACAAAAACTCGGGTTTTCTTCGGTTTTTCTCCGAGAAAACGTCGTCAAAAATTGGGAAAGACGAGCACAGAGATTGAGAGAGAGAGAGAAAGAGAAAGAGTTGCGTGCAATGGACGAGCGACTTCGTATTTGGCGTGTGTGTGTATGTATGTATCTTTAGCCGATTGATAGACGACAACAAGGCGAAGAAGATGGGGCAAGAAGGAGAAGAAGAAGACGTCGAAACGGGAGGAAAGAGAAGAAAGCAAAAGTTCTTCCCGGCAACCAACAAGTCCCAGAGGGCCTGCTTCGACGCCCCGGGAAGAAGAAGCAACGGCTCCGGAAATGCGCGGCTCTTTGGAGAAATGGGGATGGGCTAACATAACGGGGGGGGGAGTTGTTTGTGTGGGATAGGATGCGACATGGCATTGCATTGGTTTTGGAAGGGAGAAAAAGGGGGGTGGTTGGTACAGAAATTTGACATGGATTGGCTAAGCCTGACCAAGTCCTTGTCTAGTCCAACCCTGAAATGGAATTTATACTAATTGTAAGTCGATATGGTTTTTTGGCGATTTTTTTTTGCTATAGAAAGTGGCTAGGTCGCGGCTACTCGTCCTTTCCTAGTCCTGGGGTAAGCCTAACTTAGCAAAGCTCTCTCTAGACCTTGCCTTGACCACGGATTGTCTAAGCCTGACCGAGTCCTTATCTAGGCTTGAACTGAGCAGAAATTTAGCCTAAATCTATATATTTTTCGGCGATTTTCCCTAAACCTAGACGGCTATTCGATAATGCCTCAGCTTAATCCTTACCTAAACCTGACACTACATTGTAGCTCGATTTAATATGATTTCCGACGATTTGTCCCAGAGGGTAGGTGCCTAGACAGTTCCCTTACAATCCTTGTCTAGTCCTGGGGCATGCCTAGCTTAACAAGCATAACAAGGGTTTCCTGGATCTTAAGTATGTCAGATCTTGCTTTGTCTAGGCCTGACTTAGTCCTTGCCTAGTCCTGAGGCATAGGTTTTCAAGGACTATCTAATAAGACTTGACTCAACCGCGGATTGTCGAGTAGAAGCCTGGAACAGCAGCACCCCGACGTTTCGCAACCCCAACTCGATCAAAACCTGATAGAATTGATAATTCCTGTCGTTATACTCAATCTAGACGCATTTGTTTGAAAAGTTTCTAAAGGACGTGGTTGCGAAACGTTGTGACGGGGTGTCCTCTTATAATATCACTTTAACGCGTTCTATCGAAAAAAAAACCGTGGTTTCAGCTGGAAATTTCAGGAAAAAAGTAAGTACATGGTTTTGGTTAGGGCAAGGATCAAGATCAACATCAACATGGATCAAATATCAGAGGAAATTAGCAAAATTTCAAAGAGTAAATCTTCTAGAAACTGGTACTCTAGTACCATCTTAATTAGACGGATTTGCAAAAACATGACAATTCTTCAAAAATTTTGCAAAAATTTCCTTCCGAAAAAACTAGAGACACGTGCTAGCAGCTGTCAACTTTTGACCTTGAACTCGATTTGTTTTTTTTTCTTTTCTTTTTTTAAATTCAATGCAATCCGATGCAATCCAATCCAAGTTCAAGTCCAGAGCTGAACAAAACGGCACGAAAAAGAGGGATATATAGACGAGACGAGTCGAGTCGTCACAGAGAAGACTTGCAAAAGAGCAAGAAGGATTGTCTTCCGGGTTTGGTTTCGGGTTGTCTTGTCTTGTCTCTCGGCTAGTTTTATGGGAAACAACAATGACAATGGGGAATGTGGGGGATTGGGGGAGGCGGAAAATTGGGGTGGATCAAGCAAAGTTAAAGTGGGATCGGAGTGAGCAAAGCACAATGAGATTTTAGAGGGAAAATTGGAGATTTTTCACTGTTTCACTATTATGAGATTCAAACAAAGTGGCGAAGTCCGCAATTAGAGCGTGTTGAGGTTCACACCACATTTCCACGTGGCAAAAAACTACGGTAACACTCATGGCTGTGCAACGCATTTTCACGTGAATTTTTCGTCATTCTCATTTTCAAAACTAATTTTCTTTTGCAATATTCGAAAAATTCACGTGAAAATGCGTTGCACAGCCAAAATGAGTGTTACCGTAGTTTTCGACAAGTGGAAGCGTGGCGTGAACCTCAACACGCTCTAATTGCGGACTTCGCCACTTTGTTTGAATCATTCTTATAATATACCAGCCTGAACGTGCGGCTGCGCCGCATCAGGCTGGCGTGTCTTTTGTCTGAAAATGTTCGATTTCCGCGTGAGTACCATTTGATTTTTACGTGACCGGGTCAAATGCGCACAGAAACACAAACGGAAAAACGGACATACGGAAAAACGGACATCCGGACAGAATAAGAAAGTTATTATATAAGAAT
>LR564262.1:7241-20646 GCA_900536345.3 Caenorhabditis sp. 39 LS-2015 | reverse complement strand
TTGCTGAATTTTGAGCAAATTCAGTGAAAATGGACACTTTGACACGATGGGACAGTGTCCCAAAATGATATTTAGCAGGTTTTGAAAACGGAAATATACTAATTTGAGGACGCTCTATCGATCTGTGAAATCCGTTTTTTGAAATTCCAACCTTTGTATAAAAGGTTCCCTTGTAAGTCAATTTTTTTCACATTTTCAATAATCTCTAAAAATTTGAAAGTTAAAAAAACTAAATTTTAAATTAAAAATTTTGAAAAAAAAAATTGAAATTTTTGAAAATTTTTTGGTTTTTCTTTTTTTCCTTTTTTAAAGTCAATTTTTCATTTTTAATAATTTTCAAATTTGATTTTGTTTTTCAAAAATTAGAAAATTAACATTGTAAATTTAAAAAAATTATTTTTTATTTGTTTTTATTTTCACTAAATTCTCCTTTTTTCCAAAGTTTTTCCAAATTTCCCAATCATTCTGATTTTATCGTTTTCCCCCGTTCAGAATGACACCCGGTCAGCGTGTCGAGACCTTCACAGTCGTCATCGAGAAGACCTCTTCGGAATTTTCGAATTCTCGTCGATCGGGAGCCGGCGAGAAAAGGCAAGCGTTAGATACGGACATTGTTTTGGAAGAAGATTAGAGGATATCCATCGAGTTATCGATTTTTTAAAATTTGTTGTTTTATTGATTTTTTTCATTTTTTAATTGTTACTGTTAAATGTTCATCGATTATTGATCAGTTTTGTTTTTAATTTTAATTTTTTTTTTTCAAATCAATCGGCTGCGTACTTTTTGCTGAGTACGCAGCCAATTCATTTTTTGGTGTGTAATGCGACGTTTAACAGTTTTTTCAAGGTTGCGAAACGTCGTAGCTGATTTTCCCTTCATTTTTTCCGTTTTTTCTTAATTTTTGGCCAAAACACACAGTCTCGAGAGTTTTGTAGTGTTTGTAGCCAATTTCGAGTCTCCGCGATGAGGAATCCGTGCAGAAACCACAAAATACGGCATGGGAAAGTTCGCGGTGAGACCAATGATCTGGAGAGAAATGAAGAAATGGCAAATAGAGAATGGCAAGTGTTTTTGAATGGTTTTCATGTTTTCGAAAGTTGAAAATTAAAAAATTTTCAAAAATTTTGGATTTTTTTTTCAAAATTTAATTTTCGTTCAATTTTGTTTTTTGTTAAAATCTGAAAGCAGTTTTTATCTTTAAAAAATCAAAAAATTGAAAATTTATTGAAAAAAAACCAATTTAATTAAAAAAAATTTTAAAATTCGAAAAAAAATTCAAAAATACAAATTTTCTGAAAAATTTTGTTTTTTTTATTTGAAAAATTGGAAATTTAACAGATTTATTTTTTCAAAAAATGAGAAAAATTCAATTTAAAATCTCCAGTTTTTTATTTTCAAAAATATAACAGAAAATCCTCATTTTAAGAAAAATCGATAGAACACAAGAAAAAAATTGAAAATTTTAATTTTGAAAAAAAAAAAATTAATTTCGATTTTTTTCGATAAAAATCATAAATTTCCCATAATTTTTTTTCTATTTTTTTCAAAATTCAAACTTCCGTTTCCCCAAATCTCCTAAATTTTCCAGTAGATCTCACATCAAATCGAGTCATCGACCAACCTTCATACAGCTCTTCCTGAAAAGTGGGCGGAGCCTAAATTTCTACGTGCACTTTGCGTATTTCGTCGTAGTAATCACCACCTAATCGTCACTTCCCCTTCCCCCCGAGCCAAAAAAACCTCTCGAAAGCAAAAAAAAGAAAAAGAAAAAAACCTGGAAGTGCGTAGACAAGAAACATGGTGCAGGGGCCGTTGTGTTTGATGACAACTTAGCGAATAACCGGCAGGCAATGAGCATTGGCAGTGGCAGCAGAAAGAGAACAAGCAAACAGACGCGACACATGCGACAAGAACTGCACCATACTGGTACTTTGAGTTTTGCACTTTTCGCGGTGAGACCCATCTCATCTTCAATTTTCCATTTTCTAATCTTGCAAAGTTTGATCTGGTATCGTCGCATTGATCTCGAGGAGTTTGAGCTTTTAAACTTTTGATCTTTTGATCTCAATCTTCAAAAACTAAGGTCTTTCGGATTTTGAAATTATCAAAGTTTTGCACAATTTCACCTTTTATTTTCACTACGCGACGTTTCGCAATTAAAAACGTGAAAACAATGATTTTTTTAGGTAGATTTGAATATTTTAAATTTGAAAAAAAATTCCAGGTAATTCAAGCAAAAATCATGTTTTCAGTGTTGCGAAACGTCGGGGTGTCGTACCATTACGGAATATTAAATTGGCTGCGTACTAATGCTATATAATTGTTTTCTTACAAAACGATCTACTAAAAAATGCAAGCCGCGACTCTAGCAACGCTGCAGTCAAGTTTTTCGCGTTTTTTCTTTTTTTTTTCTAGGCTCACAATTAGTAGCTCATTTTCCCAGAAAACAATAATAAATTGGCTGCGTACCGTACCCAACGTAGACACTAATAGTACATATGTTATTGTTTTCTAGCTGGCAAGAAAAAAAGCTACTGGCGCTGGATTGCCAGAAATAGGAAAAATTTCTATTACGACACAACCTCCTGGGACTTTTCGGCATTTGATCCACAGCTACTTCTTTGGTTTTTCGGGTTTAGACTCAATTTTTTCATCGTACACTCGTGCGGAAAATAACCCTGAACTTACCTTACTACCAGATTCAAACAAAGTGGCGATGTCCGCAATTGGGCGCCCGATGGGTCCCGTTGGGGAATCGGGTGCAAAATTGATTTTTCCGATTGCGCGGATAAATATTTTCGAAAAACACACGGCGAAAAGTGCAAATGTTTTTCGCGCCAGTAATACTGTACCCGATGCCCCAACGGGACCCGCCGATACACCAAATTGCGGGCATCGCCACTTCGTTTGAACCTTTTAATACCTACACCTTACCTAAGCCTGGAACAGAATCAAATCAGTTCTGATCTAATCCTTGTCGAGGCCTGGGGAATAGAATAGCTCTCCCTCATCGGAGTGTCTTTTTTGCGGAGAGACCCATTTTGTATTTAGCAATATTTATTTACACCTTACCTTACCATTTTGGGCGTATTTACATTAGGAAACTGGTCTTCAATTGCTCCACGCAACGTTTCGCAACTCGCAACTTACTTTTCACCTTGGAGCTGTAACGTTTCGCAACTCAATAAGTGTTTTCTTCTAATGTTCTCTCATTTTTCATGACCACGAAATTTCTGTCGAAAAATCATTGTTTTAACGTTTTGAGTTGGTTGCGAAACGTCGGGGTGCCCAATTTTCGAATCCCAATGAATATCTCCCAAAAATTCACTGTTTTCGACGAAAAATACGACTTTTTAACTTGCGAAATGGCAAGTTGCGAAACGTTACAGTTGTGAAAGTCCCAATGATACTTTGAACTTGGGAATCCCCCTTCCCCCTCCAAAATGCTCTCGTAAACTTGACTAGACTGTCCTTCGTGAAGTGCATGCACCATGTAGGCTAAAGAGCAACGAGAGGAGGCGAGGAAGACGGGGGGACAAGAGTGCAAAACAGGTTGTTCGGGCCGCCCGAATTGCCTCGGAATCACTTCTGTTTGTCTGCCACCCGGCAGGGTTAGGTAGGCACTTTTTAGTAAATTTTGACTACCCAAATACTATAGATTTTTTTTCTGAATTTTTCTGGCTTTTTTAGGGTTTTATCGACTAGTTTTGACTAAGTTCTTGGCATTTCCAACAAAAAATTATCCATGGAAACGAAATAGAGCAATTTTCCATTCAGGACTAGTGCTGTGTTGCTTGGGATACCCCATAAGTTCAAATAGACGAAATGAATGATTTATAGATGACAATGTGAACTTTTCCAGCCTTTATAAAACTAAAAATAACGTTGTGTGTGTAGTTTGGACCTATTTTCATCTTCAAACCGCCTTTTTTTCCTGTTTTCTTTCATGGTGCATCACGTGAAATGTTTGGTGGCGTGTATCTCAGTAGCGGTAGGAGAAATCAAAAAATTGTCAACTGAAAAATTATAGCCCTTAATGTTTTGCGTAATTTTGTAGTTGACCACATTTTGATATCTCTTACCAGGAGTCAAATATTGATTGATTTCCAGCGTGTGCTTTCTAGGTGGTGTTATAGTGCATCGACTGAAAGTCGGTAATGTTTGGCAACGTCTATCTCAGTAGCGGTAGGAGATATCAAAAAATGATCAACTAGACAATTGTAGCTCTTAATATTTTACGTGTTTTTGTAGTTGACCACTTTTTGATATCTCCTACCGTTACTGAGATACGCAGCTAAATACATGTTACCCATGGCATAATAACGATTTTTCGAAGTTTATGATGTTTATTGTTTGATTTTTCGGTTTTTTTTGTCGCGTTGCTGTTCTGTCACTCAATTTGTGCTGGTTCTGATGTCTTTTGGTGTTGATCAAGGTCATTGAGTCAAGTCTGACGTAGTCCTTGCCTAAGCCTGGGGCAAGGCATTCTTAACCTAGTCCTTGGCTATAGCTAACATAGCAAGTTTAGTCTGAGTCATCATTAGTACTTACCTAGTCCTTACCTAATCCTTATCCAGTTCAATGATTACCGACTACAAACTACACTCTCCCTCCATCCCCCTCCCGCCAAAACCGCTCAACAACCTTGTCCTCGATGCCGTTGTCGTAGAAACTCTTTCCCCCTCTTTTCCCCTTGTTTCCCTACCTCCACTTCCCTCAAATATTTGCTCATTTTCATAGTTTCTTGCCGAAGAAAAAGAGGGAGAAAGTGTTGCACGGGGGGACATGTCATTTTGTGTCTTTTGGAGGGAGGGAAGGGGGAATCACCTTGAACCACTAATTTCTTATCTAAATTTACACGAGGTTCCCGTAAGTCCAGACCTAAGCTCCCGTAAATCTACACTACCTAGACCTTTGTAAATCGACATCTAACATTCCGTAAATCTACCCGAGCCTCCCGTAAATTTTCACCATTTAGACTTTCGTAAATCGACACAATCTAGACCACCGTATATCCACATCTAACCTTCGTAAATCGACACGAAGTTTCCGCAAATTCACGCATAACTTCACCGTAAATCTACACTATCTAGACTTCCGTAAATCCACACTTAAGCTCTCGTAAATCTACCCGATAATCCCGTAAATCCACATCTGACCTTCGTAAATCTACATCTAACTTCACCGTAAATCTACACTATCTGAAATTCCGTAAATCCACACTTAACCTCCCCGTAAATCTACCCGAGTCTCTAGTAAATCCACATCCAAAACGTTCCGTAAATCGACACAATCTAGACCTTCCGTAAATCTACCCCCAACTTCCCGTAAATCCACCCGAATCTTCCGTAAACCTACCCCGTCAATCCACTCGTCTTCCAGACCGATGCCAACATAAGAACCAATCGATAATCAATCGATAACTGTCAATTCCCTCAAAATGCTAGGCCCCGAGTTCAACATCACCCATCCGTCCATCTACCGTACCTCCACAGCGAATCCAATTATTTTGGTAAGAGAAAATCAATAATCGATTGATTATCGATTGATTTTAGGCTGGATTATTCACCGAATCGATACCGCACTGGGTGCGCAGATATGCCAAACTTCGGCCCGATTACTCATTCCCGTCGTCGATGATCTCTGATTTTAGGAGTGAGTTTTTTTGGAGGAAATCAATCAATAATTAGGAATATCGATTGATAATTTGAAATTTTGAAAAATCGATAATTTCAACCAAGAAAATCGATGATTGAAAAATCGAAAATTTCAAAAAGTCGATAATTGGAAAAATCAATAATTTCAACAATTGATTTTTCAAAACATCTATATTCAAAAAATCAATAAATATCTTTTAAAAAATCTATAATCAAAAAATTGATAATTTTTGAAAAGTCGATAAATCCGTTTTCGATCAGAAAAAGTATCAACTAATCAATGCAAAAAACAAAAAATTGAGAATAAAATCGATAAATCAATATTTCGAAAAAAAAATCAATAATCCGGAATTTCGAGTAATCAAGAAACAGTATCATTTATTTAGCTGCATATCTCGGTTACAGTAAGAGATATCAAAAAACGGTTAACTACAAAACTACGCAAAATTGCAAAAGCTACAACTTCCTAGTTGACCGTTTTCTGATATCTCTCACGGTTACTGAGATACGCAGCCAAATACATGTCAAACTCAAGAAATCTAGAGTTAAAAATCGATAATCAGTCAATAATCAATCAATACCTCAAAAATCAATAAGCGCCTTCAGAAATCTCCCTTTCCAACACGGAACTGTACACTGTCCTAGCCTTGGCCGCCCTCTTCACCCTCCTCCGCTACTACCTTCAAATCCGCCTGGAGGTAAGTCTGCTCCACCGCAAATTCCACCGGAAAATCGATAATTCTGCAGTCATGGACCCAACTGCACAACATCTCTCCGCGATTCGCCCACAAAGTGCCCGAATCGTTTTGGAAATTGACGTATTACGGAACGGTTTGGATGTTCACATTGTACTTTCATATGTGCGTCGAGACACACGACATATTCGAGGATCCGTTGTCCATGTGGATTGGTAAGTTGATTATGGGATGGGTCTTGCAGCGAAATTCAAAATTTTTGGGGAAAATCTGCGAATTTTGAGATTTTTTTTATAAAAAACTGAAAAAATGCAGTCAAAATTATGAATTTCGACATCTATCTCGGTTAAGGTAAAAGATATCCAAAACTTATCAACTACAAAAATGTGCAGCTTGTTGAGGGCTACAACTTTGTAATTGATCACTTTTTGATACCTCTTACCGTTATTGAGATATACGCAACCAAACATTTCACTCGATGCACCATGTTGCACCTACCGCCAAAAATCAATCGATATCTGGGTCCCGGTAAGAGATATCAAAAAATTGTCAACTACAAAGTTATAGCCCTTATTATTATGCGTATTTTTGTAGTTGACAATTTTTTGATATCTCATACCGTTACCAAGATACGCAGCTAAATCAAAAAATTTCTAAAAATAGCAAAAATCAGTTTTTTTTTTACTTATTTGTCATTAGAATTTTTTTTTGCTACTACACCCCAATTATCAATTAATTTTTTTCAGAATGGCAATCAGGAGAGCGTCCGAAAATGCACTGGCAAGTGCAGATCATCTACGCCGTCCAATCGGCCTTCTACATCCACTCAATCTACGCGACACTTTTCATGGATTTATGGAGGAAAGACTCGTGGCTCATGTTTGTTCATCATTTTATCGCCCTCGCGCTGCTCTTTTTGAGCTACGTTGATAAGTAAGTAATTTGAAAAAAAATCGGTCAAAAAAAAAAAAAAAATTCTAAATTTTTGAATTTCTCGTTTTCCCTCTAGTTTTCTAAACTCAAATTCCATAACTTTCTATACAAATAACATTATCCCGGTGATTTCCGTCCAAAAAAATGTTTTCCTCAAAATTCAAAATTCTGGCCTAAATTCCCAAAATGCCGGGGTAAAAATGACAAAAATCGATAATTTCCTACATTTTACATCAATTTTCAAATTTTGAAGTCGAAATTCTGCCAATTTCCCAAGAAAATCCAAAAAATAGGCCAAAAATCACAAAAAAAATCAAAATCAACCGTAGCCCAAGTTTAAAGGCGCATGCAACATTTTGTTAAACCGTATGATTTCTGTTTTTTTGCATGCGCCTTTGGCTTACTGTAGCTTTAAATTTTTGCGATTTCCGCTTATTTTTCGTGATTTTCAGCTGGATTTTTATGGTTTTTTTCAGAAAAATTAGAGAAATAATGCGTAAAATTAAGTGATTTATTGATTTTTAAAGATTATTCTTGGAAAATTGTGCAGAATTTTCGAAAAATTTCCAGATTTAAAATTTTTTTTATTTTCCATAATTTTTATCCATTTTTTTCCATTTTTTCCACAGAAATAGTTTTGAAACGCTCGAAAACTTCTATCGGTGGATCCAAGTTTTGTGAAAAATTGTGTAAATTTTACTTGTTTTTCCGAAAAAATGTAAAAATTTCGGTTTTCGAATTTTTCCGACTAAAAAAGATCGATTCAGCTGTAAAACTATTGAAATCATCAGTTTTCCGTAAATTTCAATCGAAAAATCCGTCAATTTCAGTAAAATTTTCATGAAAATTCGAAAAAAAAAAAAGATTATCGATTTTCGATTTTTTTTTGATCAAAACAGCTAATGTAAATTCAACTGTAAAACTATTAAAGTTATCGTCTTCTAATAAAAAGGAAAATTTCCAAAAATCAGCAATTTTTCAAATTCCTGTCATTCATTTTTCTTTCAGTTTCACCCTTCCCGGCGTGCTCGTTCTCTTCCTTCACGACAATTCCGATGCCACTTTGGAGATCACAAAACTCTCATTCTACCTGAAAAAACGGACGAACGGACAGTACTACAAGTACTATTTCCTCGTCGGCAACGCCGCATTCATCCTGTTCGCCATCATCTGGGTCATTTTCCGATTGTACTGGTACACGTGCAAGTTGCTGTATGCCACAGTGTACGGAGCCGTTTATTTGGGACCACAGGACGCGCCGTTCTTCCCTTTGTTGGGCATCATGCTGCTCATTATTTTCGGAATGAACGTCTATTGGTTTAATGTGAGTTTTTTGTCAACTTTTCTGGCAAAATGAGCTACTTCGCCTAGAAAATGCTAGCCGCGACGCGACACGCAACGCTCGACTCTCGGAACAATAAATTACAGTAAATTATTTCGCCAAGTTGTTATGCGCCTTTAAAACGAAACGGCATACGGTTCATAACGCGATTTTTCTGATTTTTGGCTTACTGTTTAAAAATCGGAAAAATTGCGTTATAAATAAAACGTTTGCCGTTCCGTTTTAAAGGCGCATAACGACTTTGCGAAAAATTTCAATGTAATTAATTGCTCCGAGACCCGCGCGTTGCGTGTCGCGTCGCGGTTTGCGTTTTCCAGGTCAATTTGCCAGAAAACAATAATATTTTCAAATTTCCACTTCAGTTCATCGGTCGTATGATCTGGCGAGTCGCGCTGACCGGTGAAGATCCAGAAGACAATCGCGAATGGGACACAACGGCAGTCAGTGGTTTGAACCAGCAGAAACTCGACGAATTGGCCACTGTCAAATGCCATTTGAAGCCGAAAAACGTGTAAAACCCTCCTCTGTTGCATCATCTGTATTTATTGATTTTCTCTGTAGTATTTCTTCTCGTTTAAAAAAAAACCAAAAATATTTAGAATCATTGCTTGCTTGTTACACTGTTTTTTGTAAAAATTGACTGAATTTGTGAATGAAATAAAGAAATAAAGCATTTTAACCGTAAATTTTCAGAAAATCCTTGAAATTGAATCACTGGGTGCGAGGAGTCGGATCAATCGATAATCGCCTAATCATCGGGATAATTGACCTTGTAGACGGGCCGCATGACGTATCTGGAACGGTATTTTGCAGTTTTCAATGGGTCTCGCAACGATTTCGTTTTTTCTGGGGTTTAGTGATTTAAAATTGGGAAATCTGCTCAAAATTGAGATAATCATCTCATTTTCAAAGTTTTTAACTAAAACAATTCCGCAAAAATCGATATGAAAACTTGGTTTTCTTTCAAAATTGAAAAATATTGTTGAAAGACAAATTCTCACCATTTTTACATCATTTTCCAGCAATTTTCAAATTTGTATCCAAAAAAACTTACTTTTGCCGTTCCTCATCGAATCTGTCGAAGAATTTCTCGATATTCGGATGCATAATTTTCCCCTTCTCAATTCGAATCATTTCCTGTGGCACGTACGTCATCTGAGGCGTCAGACGGTCTCGGGTGTCTATGAGAAGGGCAATGTGCGGTTGCTGGGCATAACGCTGGAAAAATAGAGTTTTTATAGAAAAAAATGAACTTTTTTCTGAAAAAAATAGAAATTTGACCTAAAGTACTCAAATTCTCGGGCAAAATGTAAGGAAAACTGATTAATTAGCACATTTTCTAATTATTTTCGCAATTTTTCCTTTAAAAACTCTTAAAAGTTCCCACGAAAATCGAGAAAAATAGGCCAAAAACACAAAAAATTGAAAAAAAAATTTGAAATCTACCGTAGTCTCGTTTAAAGGCGCATGCAAAATTTTCAATTTTTAGTAAAATGTGCATGCGCCTTTAAACTTGGATACGGTAGTTTTTAAATTTTAAAGTGAATTTTTTGAAATGTTCAGCCTATTTTCATCGATTTTCAAGCGGATTTTCAGATTTTCGAAAGAAAATTGACGAAATAAAATAAAAAATTTGTATATTTATCAATTTCTGTCACTTTTCCCTTGAAAAATTCCGTGTTTTATGGTGAAAATCGTAAAAATTGAAAATCCACCCATTTCTTGATTTTTCACTCGAAATTCCGCCAATTTTCAAGGAAAAATCGGTGGAATACGCGTTAAATAAGTAATTAAAAAAGTTTTATTCAAGAAAATTCAATTTGCCTTTAGAAATTCGAGAAAAATCGATTTTTTCAGAAGTTTGCTGATATTTTCATTTTTTCTGAAATCGACTGATTTTCAATGGAATTTTTACGAAATCCATTGAAAAACGTTTGATTTCCTTGATTTTTTGCTGGAATCCGTGTAAAATTGGCAATTTCGACTGGAAATTTTCGATTTTTTCGTATTTTTCTCTATTTTTTCCATTTTTCCGCTCACCGTGTTCTCTCCATGGACCGTCTTCAAAAAAATTTCCGGAGCGATCGCTTTCTCATCCCATCCAATGACTACCCCTCGAAATTGAAGTTTTTCGTGCAAAACAATGTCGCCGACTCGAAATCCGACGATTGGGTGGCGATGGCGGGTGTATTGACCTACTGGAAATGGAATTTTTGTGGATTATCTCAATTTTCATAGGATTCTCGTAGATTTTCTTGAATTTTCCGAGAATTTTCGGATTTTCTATTTTTTTTCGAAAATTTTTCAAAAAATTGTGGAAAATCTAATAAATATCGGGGTAATAATGCTATTTTCGGTGGGTTTTTAAAAAAAATTTATAATTCTAAAAACCTCTTACATCCATACGCTCCATTCTTGTTCGGATCCTTTTCCGCCAGAATATCGATCATTTGTTGCGCGCTTTCCGCGTCCGTTCCGCTTGCCGTCAGCCATTCCGGAAGGAACTGTTTGACGGTCGAAATTAGGCTGGAATTTTTATTCATTGAATTTAACTTATTTATTGAATTAAGTCCTGGGATTTATCAAAAAAAAGATTATTTCATTCAATTTAAGGTTTTTTTTTTTTAATTTCAAATTTATTTTGATTCTATTTATAACTGATTGTTTTACATATTAACTTTGATTCATAAAATTGAAAAAATAATTTGATTTAAAAAAAAATATATATTTTTTTAATTTCCCGATTTTCAAAATTAAATTAGATTTTCATTTTCTTGCTCAATTTAAATTTTTGCGGATATATTTATTCATTTATATTTTCAAATTTTTATTTAATTTTTAAAATTGTTATTTTATACAATTTTCCATGTTTATTTTTTAAATACATATTTTTTATTAAAAAAATTATTTTTATTTTATTTTTTGTTATTATTTATATTTTTCAAAATTCAATGCTTAATTTATAAATATATTTTTTTCAATTTTTCAATTTGTTTAACAAACAAATTTTGTTGTTTTATTCATTTTTTCATTTTTTTTAAAATTATTTTTATTCCATTTAATTTTTTGCTATTTTTTTATTTTTCAAAATTCAATACTTAGATAATTAAATTAATTTTTTTTCAATTTTTAATTTTTTTTTAAATTGAATATTTCGCCCGTGGCCTAAAAAACCCCTCATTCACCTGTTCAAATGATACTTCAAATGGCCGGTTTCCGACGGCGAAAGTAGAAATTGGGCGGGAACGAGAATGAGGATTCCGAAGAAAATGTATTCGGGTTTTATTTCCATTTTTCTAAAAAAAAATCTGAAAATTTAGCAAAAAAAATTTTTTTACGAAAATTGATTTTTTTTTGGAAAAAAAATAACAATTCTACGGAAATGTATCCTATTTTTAACGTAAAAATAAATGGAAAAATGTTAAAAAAATTATTTTATTCAAAAAAATTCAATCCATTCACTTTTGACAAAAAAAAAGAAAAAAACCAGCAAAAATCAATAAAATATGCGAAAAACCAAAAAAAAAATGTGCAAATGTTAAGCAACGTGGACTTATGTACAAAAATCGATAATAATAATAATAATAATTGTAGGCGGTAGGGAAAAAAGAAAACAGTGATAATCACACTGATAAGAGGGAAATTTTTGAATTTTGAAGAAAAAATTAAAAAAAATTAAACTCTCGAGAAAAAAAAACCTGAAAAGTACACGAAAATGGAGAGGGGGAATTTTAAAAATTCAAATTAAATATATACAAAAAAAATTTGAATTTTCTAAGTTAGAAAAAATTGAAAAATACACGAAAACAGAGGAATTTTTGGAAAAATTGAGAAATTTTTTTTCATTTTTGAAAAAATTTAAATTCAATAAAATCACAAAAAATACAATCTGAGCACTTCGGTCTCTTCAATAAGTTGCTTATGAACCGGATCCCAGACCTTGTTATCCGGCCGTTTCAGCTGTTTTTCGATGGTTTTCGCGCCGAAAACGTGTCCCGATGGGAACATGTACGGCTTGTTGTCGTCGTCGTTGCACAACTCGTTCGACATCGAGCATAGGATCCGATTGTTGGAGACGTGCGCGTAGGGAAGATTCTCGGCGATCGGCCAGATGTCCGGACGGCACACGAAGCAACGCAGCTGCAAACAAAAATCGTTTTGGATTTATTATTTTTGCATGATTTTTGTTGTTTTTGAAAAATAAATTTTTATTTTCATAAGGAAGTGTTAGGCAAATTTGATAATCTCAAAATGTTTCACTGAAAACGCAGCGCAAAATTTTAATTTGCTCATCTTGCGCAAATTTCATAAAGTTTTTAGTGAAATATGAAGATTTCGGGCAAATTTCCCCGAAAGTTTGCGATTTTTACAGAGAATTCGATGAAAACTCATCAATGTCCCTGTTTCTTTGCACATTCTGCTCATTCTTCAGCAAAAACTGTGAAAGTAAAAGAGTTTTCGGATTTTTCACAATTTTTACGAAAAATTAACAATTTTTTCCAAGAAAACTGACGATAATTGATAAATCCACCGATTTTTCATAGTTATATTTGTTTCACTTGGCAAAATCTGAAAAACTCTCGAAAATAGACCAAATGATCAGCAGATTTTCATAGTTTTTTGCTGAAATTTGGGTAGTTTTCAAGAAAAAAGTGGTTGAATTTGTTTAAAAAAAGAAATCCATAAAAACCCTCACCTTATGCTTCGGTTCCGATTCATCGCACTGACAATACGGAGATTTGAATGCGGCGATTCCGCATTGAATCAGAATCGCAAGA
>LR564254.1:7290-40452 GCA_900536345.3 Caenorhabditis sp. 39 LS-2015 | reverse complement strand
ACAATTGTCATCATATCAAGGAGCGCGGTGCGGCGGCGTCGCGTGTAGGCGCGTCGCAAATCTTTTTTCGAAAAGTAATCAATGAAACTTCTCATTGTTAGCTAATGTTCATCTTTTTGCACAGTTCCCGCACTTAAGCAGTCATGAACACCTATCTTACTTTCTTTTTTCATAGCAACTGTAGGATCTTGATATTTTACTTTCATTTCCAAATCATCTCTTCACCGTTAGAATACTAGAACTTCATTTTAAATAATGTTGAATTATGACATCTTAGAATATTTAAAAAAAAAATGAATTTTTATAGGTTTCACAGCTATGGACCCCATGATGCCCAACGATCCTTACAACCCGACCAGCCAGGAGCTACAAGACTGGCGTAAGGTCTGAATAACTGTTCGAAGCAATTTTCTATTTTCAGTTGAGAACTTCGACCCAAGAGGAATCCCCGCTCCAAGACCTCGAGAGGCCGCAATCCCGGGGCGTCAACAAGCCCCCCTCCCAAGGCCACAGGGGCCTCCGATAGTCCGTGAGGTGGACGTCGAGAAGATCCCGGAGGTCCCAACGGTCTTCGCCGGCGAGGAGACCTTTCTCCGTCGAGCGTCTGCCGCTCTGAGAGTAAGTTTGAAAGATTTGATGAAACTAAAATTAAACTTTCACGTATTTAGAGAAGCATCGGCACCGTTTGTTGTTTCTGGAGGCGTTAGAATGAAGTAAAGAACGGTTTCGGCAAACGGTGATTGTCTGGCGAACGGTGGTGATGAGATCATATGGTGCCGAAATATACAAAGTCAGTTGTACATTTCAGAGATATCAAAAAATGACAAACTACAAAAATACGCCAAATTTTATGGGCTATAAATTTTTAGTTTATCGGTTATCTTTTTCGATATCTCTTACGATTACTGAAATCCACAAATGATACCATTGTCAAAAAATTGTATATTTATGTCACCCTGTACTTCTTCAACTTTTCTGTAAGATTACTTTTTTCCATTTTGTATTATTTCATTTTCATTGCTATTACTAACTTGGAAAACCTAGTGTGTCCTAAAGACCGTACGAATTTTACTGGGGATCGGCTTGGTTACGCATTGGAACGGCTTGCTTTTTGGGAATGGGTTCTGAAATTTTCTGCTGGTTCCATTCAGGCAAACCTATTCTTTCGCAAAGACAAACCAGCTTGATACCTGTCTCGAGGCTTAGCCTGTTCGCAAATTTAGTTTCGTTCGAACTGCGGGACACATTCGTATTTTGTATTAGTATTATTGTTCATTTTTCAAATGCTGTCAAGTTGTCAAGTTAGTCCACGTGGAATGGGTCAGGTCATGCAGCTACGTGAATAATGTGAGAGAGAGTGAGAGGACATGCAGGAAAAAAGAAAACGATCGCCGTGAGCGGTCACGTAGCTGCATGACGGGACCCCTTCCACGTGGATTAGCTCAACTGTCATCATTTGAAAAATGAATAATAGCCATATATATTCTATATCATTTCTATCTCCACTTTCTGTTGTCTTTATGTATTCCTGTTTCAATTTACTCGTTTCTAATTTCTAATTTTCTCCTGTCCCTCCTTCCCTCAATATATAATACCTCTTTCATTTCTGTCTCTCTTCCTCCTTTCCTATCTCTACTTCTAATATGAAACAATAAAAGTTTTTTTTTTTGAAAAAATGAGTTGTATTATTTTATGAAAAATCAGGCAGCTGCGCGGGTTTTTTAGAACGAAGAGGTTTTTTGAATATGGTGTTGTCCAGGTTCGGAGGCCCAAACCTGTGAATTTTGATTCTCAATCGATTTCTCCCAACTTTTGTGATAAAAACACACACACACACACACAGAAATAGTTCAAATGTGTCATGTTTGAAATGAAAATATTATTGAACACTTTGTTTTTGAGCAGAAAAAGCGGAACTTCAGTGAGTTGAATTTTGGCACTTTTCAGTGGCAGGATCTCAAGTTCACGTTTTTTTTCCAAAAAAATCATGTAAACTGATTTCAATAGTTAAAAATTGAAGAACTTTTGAAAAAAAAGAAAGGAAATGGTGTTTGTAAATTTAACTAAATTTTCTAAAATTTCCAAGTTGCGAAACGTCTGTTACTCATAAATAGCATCAGGTACATCACATGGTATTTTGAGATAGATTCAGATCAAGCATTGACAAGTTGTCAAGTTACTCAATTTTCATGGTCCAATAGTAATCCGTATCCATTCGCCAGCAACAATGGACGTGTGACACAGCAACAGGTGGCTCAGTGGAGAGGGGTAAGGTAGACAAATTGGTTCTTGTTCTCCAGAAGAATGTGAGGGACCAAGTGAAAATTGTTTAGAAAATTCACAGCTTATAATGAAACAGAAGTTAGTACTCGATATGTAGGCTTTTATGCCACTTCATTGAAGTTAGTTCTCTTATTTTGTAAGAAATAAAGAACAACTAGTGGTTTTCACTGATAGTTGGATCAGTTGGTGATTTTCTGGCTGGAGTACTTAACATCTGAAAGGGAGATCTGAAAGCTTTTGAAATTCAGACATCATCAACCAATTGAGCACAGGTTGCGCGAGAAAATACGCATTTTTGAATATAATCCAATCCAGATGGTATTCTCGTCTCAAAGACCACGCCGAAAACCGTTTCATCTGCATCCGATGCGGGTCATCCGTGTTGCAAAACAGTTGTGGTGCTTTGGCAGAGGACCGTTTACCGACGGAAGGAGACGAGTACTAATTGTCACAGGTACCGATACCGGAACGGGAAAGGGTCGGCATGTGGTGTCTAATTTGAATTTGGAAGGGAAGGGACTTGTGTAGGGTGAATGGAAGGGTTGGAGCTCTGCGAAAACAGAGCACTTGGAAGGATAATTTGTGTGACTTGTTTGCTTGGATATCTGTATGCAAACGGTTCCAGTGCTTTTGCTAAAATATGTATGATTAGAACTTTTTATGGCACCGGAGCCATGCGATAACTGATTTTTTTTCAATGTCAATCAAACTGAAGTTCGGACGTCTGTTCGCTGTTTTTCTGTTGTTCTCACAGCATTCACAGTTTCGTGCTCACTTCCCAAAGGTTGGACTTGATAGACGTTTCTAGAAGCGCAATTTGAGCAGATGCTAGGTACGGTAGCTTATCCGCCCTTTAATCTACCCGTGGCGCATGCAACATATGCCTATCGGACCCACCTATTAGTCATCGGTTTCCGAATACGGATCTAAACCCGACAAAGCAATTAGAGGGTTCGTCGTGAGACGGTGTTGTGCGCGTGCAGATTTTAATCTCGTGCGGGGGCAGGTGCTCGTTTTCGGACCATCAAAGAATCTTCCGAAGGGGTACGGTAGCAGATTAGCCGGCCGGTGAATGGAGTCGATTACGGTATCGGAACAAAATCAGGATGATTCGTAATTGTAATTGCAGGACAGGTGTCGATTCAAACGTGGTATGATATACGGTGACTAGTTGGAATGTGAACATGCAAGACAACTTTTGTGATTGGCTTTATATATAACATCCATGCACTAAACCTTCCCCCCTCAAATTTTATGAAAAAGCTTAAAAAATTGAAAAGCTGAGGTAAATAGAAGAGAATAGATCAAAAATCTACCGGGTAAGGAAATTGAGAAACTGGAAGCAGCGGTTGAGGTAGAAAATTGAGTTGAGAAAACGGGGGGAGCAAGAGGAAAAAGTAAGAGAAGCAACTACGTCAGAAGTTAAGAAGATTTGATCGGCAATTAGTCGATATCAACAACATCTTCAATCATCTTTGGTGCATTCTCTGGACGATTGTAGAAGATTGGAATAATTGGATCCTCTGGTCCCGGATAAACGAAACGTCTCAGAATACCAGGATGATCGTCGTGGAATCCGATTGGCAATGGTGGAATAGATAACCCGCCATGAGGTGGTATTCCGACATCAATATAGAAGTACGGATCGGTGAAATAAGCTACCATAGCTCTGGAGAGTCCGGGTTCATACATATCCGCACGAGGGTGGGGAGTTTCATCAAAAAAGTTGGATGCCACGTAAGCCATGTAACTCGGAGGGTCAATGATGTATTTCGGTTGACCTAAAAATGTTTTTTTGATTTCTAGAAAATGTTCATTAAAGTTTTTAATCAAACCTTGAGCAATAAGCTGTGGATCTCTTGTATAATTAGACCAATCCACTGTCCTTTCGAATGGTACCGCTTTCGGCCAGAGTTTGTTAGATGGGAAGTACTCGTCGAAACAAAAAAGCGTATATCCTGGTCTAGCAACCGGCTCGGCATTCTCGTCATTTAGCTCAGCGTTGATTCTAGGATGCACTGAAGCCCAACGATGCAATAAATCAGCAGTTTCTTGAAGAACTTGTTCGTCCGGATCAGCTACTGAAAGTATGACATGATAAGTGAGAGGTTTTGCTCATGGATCTGTGTCGTTGTGCAGTTTACAGTTATCAAAATGACTGTCATGTTTTGAAGGGTTCTGACGAATTTAAATGATTTTCTTAATTGAACTAAGCAAAATCAAAACTGCAACAACATGCAACAGGAATAAAACATAATACAGTGCTCCACATAATAAAACGGCCACCCCAAAATTTTACAAAATTACAATTGTACACCAAAAAGATGAAATTTCGATATACTCTGGTTTTCCTGATTTTGTAAAATTTTGGGGTGGCCGTATTATTATGTGAAGCACTGTACTACCTAACAAGTATATAGAAAATTTCACCTCACAACTCATTGTCACAGAATTAGTCACATATAGTTACTGTACTTTATTTTTCCAAGTATCATATCAAATTAGGGAAAGTTGAAACTTTTGCTTCAAAATTTCTTGTTCTAAATGGTTTTTTCGAACGACACACTTTCTCCATTTTTAACTTGCATTTATAAAGTTTTGGAAAAATTCTATACAGATTTGTTTGGCTGAACGTAAACATTTGCCGTAAGCACAAAAAAGAAAACTATTAGAAAGAAAAACACGAGCAATTGCTACTCTAAAAATAGCATATCTTCTTTTCATGTTTTCAGAATGTTGTTCACTTAGAAGAGTTGCAATTTCTGTTCAGGACGTTTCAAAAATTTGAAATGGAAATGGAAATCAGTCAAGAAATTGAAAAAAGTTGAACAAGTGAAGTAACAAACATTCAAAAGCATTTATTATTCTTAATCGGAAAATTTGGTTTTACGCCTTACATTGTTAATCTACTTCATGTGGAAAATGAAATTAGCAAAATTAGTGTCAGGAGAGTACTTAGTTTATAAAAAATAAAGAACAAATAATGTGAACTATATGTATATGGACTCTAGGAATATCAGTTGTTGAAAACATGAATCCAAAAATTTGCATAATAATGAAATTGACATTTTTGTGCAATAGGAACCAGAATTTCAAAAAAATTGGATAAACACAAGACAGGTAGCATTCAAAAACAAGAACCAACTACTTACAATGACTGACAATGAACAACTTTCTTAGTTGACTAGAACCCCTTTCCCCCCTACTCACGGCTATCAATATCATCGTTATCCGTCGACAATTCCCCTCTTGACACCGAATTTCGTTCATCATCGCTAGAGTCCCTTTCAGTTTCAGCACCAGAAAGGTCATCATCAGCATGTTGACGATCACGAACGTTTTCTAGTACTTCTTGGTGATGCTCATCAACTGGTGGTGGACTCAGTCCATTTTCGTTATCACTACGCTATAAACTCTCGCTTATCACAATTGAAACAGGAGGAAGTGGACAAATAAACTCACCTCAATGACAGCAGCAATTCCAGAAATCATTGTTAACAAAGTTCAAGTTCGAGTTGTTCGAAAACTCTGAAATCTGTTTATATAACAAAAATTCTGTTGAAGCTATAGTAAGATAGTAAGAATGAAGATGTTCAAATGAGGAAGATGGAAGGGGTAGACAAAGCAAGAATGGAATTGTAGGAATATACACAAGATAGATAGATGTACAAAGATGGAAGATGCGCCGGTGTGTCGAGGCCAGACACACACCCTTCTGTCAATCTCTTTCTCTCTCATTTGCCATGCAAAGGGAGGAGCCTCATTTGGAGGGGGAGAGGTGCGTTGAGCGGACACCCGAGGGCGCTCATATGCAACAGGACGACAGTGCATTCGTTGAGCGTTCGGATGGGTATATGCAGAAGGGTTTGATGGTTCGGTCAATCGATACTAAATGCGTGGGTGGGGTGTCACTACACCCTTCGTATAATCGGAAGGCCAAGAGAACTGTTTGGACGATGTGCGGTTAGATTGTCTATTCATTTTACGATTTTTTGAAATGGTTCAGAACGGTAATTCTTCCTAAAAATCAGTTCATTTCTTCGTTTAAATAGCGGCAAAGTGGTCACGCTGCGGTTTGAAATAGCATGAAACAGTGAAGTGAAATTGAGATTTTATCGAAAATTAAAAACTTTGAAAAAGACGTTTTGAAAACCGGGACATTTTCCAAAAATAAAAAATTTTGGAAACCAAAAAAAAACCACAGAATAAAAAAAAAAAAAAGGAATGCTGCAATGGTTGGTCATTAAGATTCAAATCTTGCCAAGCATCTGGATCTGTTTAATTGCCAAATCGTAGTATGCAAACCATGTGCTTAACGTATGTTTTAGAATAAAAAAAACTCGAGAGTGAGAGTAAGAGCGGAGTGACCCAGAAAGAATCACGTAAACATAAACAGATTTCGTTTACAACAAGTGGGTTTACAATAAATCCGATGCTACAAAATAACAAAAAGCGGACTTTGAAGTTATGGAAGAAAAAAAAGAAGCAGAACCCCAAGGCAATTTTTTCAATACTATTGCGAACCGAACTCACGTTGAGAAGACGAAGAAGAACTGGAACCGGACGGAATTATTGGAACTGGAAATGCAACAATGCTATAAACAATTTAATATGTTGCATTTCATTTCTTATCAATTGCTTACACAGCAATCGAGAACTTACGGAGTTTTACGCTAGATAATCGGCTTGTTCGAGCTGTTCCAAGAGAATTATCAGCATGAAGACGCTTATCGTTGATGTCTATTGGTAAACACTTTGACATTCAACAAAAAAAGAGAACAACTAAATGAAAAATGGGGATGGGGTTTAAAAAGGAGGGATATTGAGTTTAATCGGATGGATTATGAACAATTTTCCCACAACTCGCACAAACATCGCTCACAAATCGCAGCAGAAAAGGCGGGCAGCTGACGCGCAACGGAGGCGTCCCTTCAGCTGTCCGCCGCACCTATTTCACTGCCCTCCGACCAAGTAGAGACGTGCGCCTCATTGGCTCAGTGGCAGAGCGTCTGTCTAGTAAACAGAAGGTCGCTGGTTCGATTCCAGCATGAGGCACCGATCTTTTTCCCATTTTCGGGAGTCTCGAGAGATATTTAACCGGCATTGTGTAGTGCAAGAGCGTGTGCCTCATTGGCTTAGTGGCAGAGCGTCTGTCTTGTAAACAGAAGGTCGCTGGTTCGATTCCGGCATGGGGCATTTCTCTTTTGCTTTTATTAAGGATATGGTTGATTAGACGCAAAGGTTAAATATGAACTTATTAACATTTTTTTAATTTGGAGAACAATGTATCTCTAATTTTAGGCTTACCGGACTTTTTTTTAAAATTACTTTCAGTTCACTAAATTTTGATCAAAATAGAAGCAAGATTGATGAAAATAATCTAGAATTTTCTCTAGGAAACTTGAAAAACTTTTTTAGCTGTCACAGAGGTTTATTGCAATGAAATGAAGGTTTTTAGGAATTGTATTTCAAAAATATCATTTGAAACAAAACGAATGAGATCATGGTTTTTTGATACAACTAATTGTTCATAGGCACGATTGTCATGTACATTTCTTCATTGCTCAGCTCTGCAATCTCAACAAGACATCCACCGACTTTGCTGTAGTATCCGTGAGCAACAATACCTGAAAAACAGAACAATCAGACTTTGTTTCAAAAAAATAGGAGGGTACCATGATATCCATACAATCCTTTGGCATACGTGGACATATCCTTGTGAGGTTCGGTGCTGGAATTTTGTCCGTTTGGGGTGAGCTTCCAGTAGCACCGTAACGTGCTATGATTTTCGTAGTTCGGCGTCGCCAGCTCGATAAACGTTGTCTTTGTGTTGAGGTAGCGTTTGATAGGCTTTTCGTACACCTTTGCGACCTGAAAAATGAATTTCGATTCACATTAAAATGAAAAATGTTTTTTAGTTGGTACCTCGATTGGAATGGCATTGATTTGTGGGAACTTTTTTCCGTTTTTGTAGTGATAAAAGAACACCGACTCTTTGGCTTTTTTGAAGAGAAACTGACGTATTTCGCAAAATGGGTTGACCTTTACAAAACCAAAGTCTTGGGTCATCTAAAAATAGTTTAACTGCAGGAATTCCAAATTTTGATTTCCAAAAAAAAAGACTATACCTGTTCGGGCATCTCAAAGAAGTAATCGATGATGTGCATATCGTGAGCCGATCTGGTTGGAAGTCCGTGGGCCGCTTTGATTCCCGCGTTTTGCAGCCAAGCGACTTGCTACAGAAAATAAATTGTTTTTGGAATTGAACATGACAATAACTTACACATTTCTCTGTGCACCAAACGGCGATATTTTTCAGTTCTGGAGAGTTTCGATTGTTGATAATCCACTCTACCATGAGATCGATGATGGTCCCGTTGCCCAGTCCAATAATGAGATTTGGTTTAAGAAGAACCCGTAGGACATGGTCCAGCACCTGGAAAACAAAATAAATTAGTAAGTCGTAAACAAAACGGAAATTATATTGGAAAGCTTAACGGGAACACCTGCCTGTTTTGCTGTGCTTTTTGGATGAGAAAATTGGTCGAAAACTCAAATGAAAATGTTTTGACTTTTATTTTACAAAATTTCAAATTTTCAGACTTCCAGATGGTAACAAAAGTTTTTTTTTCTAATAAAAAAAATAATATAAAGCTTAACTTGTTCAAATTTTTTCTCTTTTAAATTTTCTAAAGTAAAGTTACTTACGTCGTGGAATGAGTTGACAAAGGTTTTGTTGAATGTTAGTTGCTCCATATTGCTCTAATCCTAGCCCAAGACCTAAAAAAACATTTCAAAAGAGCGAAAAAAATTGAGAACAAGTTTCCAGAAAATGCAACATTTCAAGTTTTTTAACATCTCTGTTTGCTATAGAACAACAAGAAAAGTTTCGAAGCTTAAGATTTGAAATTTGAAATGTGAAATTTGAAATGTGGAATAAATTTTCTTCAAATCCTAAGAAGGATATCGGATATACGAGAACTCAATAAAACCAAGCTCAACCCTGCGTGCGTTTTCTATTCGTAAAGACGAGAATCGTTGGGCGAAACGAGGGAGAGAAATAGAGAAATAGACGGTGGGGGTTATGTTCGCGAAAGGGACGAATGTCTGTTGAGCGAGAGAAAGGAGAGGAGGAAAGGACAGGGAAACGCTCGGACGAGTGACCGACCGTGGCGATATACCTAAGGAAATGGATGCTTTACTTCATTGGAACTGAAGATTGCTTTTTATAAGAAATTCGGGGAGACGTATTGTGGAATACATATACAGAAATGCGGTTAGAATGGAAGGCGGGTCTCACAGCGATTGAACGTTTTTTTCTTGAAAATCAGGGGTTCCATTGCACAACTATTTTGAAGCAAGCTAAAAAAGCAGTTTGAGTACATGATTTTCCAATTAATTGAATGACTTTTCTTTATTTTTCAATTCAAGTTTTTCAACCCTAGTTCAAAAATCCGAAGCAGTAAATTTTAAAATTGCTATCTTGCAGCTATTTCTGCCCAATAATAAACAATTCGTCTTAAATACTCATTCTGTTTTTCAAGAAGAGGAAGTAAAACTAAAATATCATCCCTTCCACACCTAAACCCATTCAAACCGCCTGATGTTATCACAAACAGTGGAGAAAAAAAAAATTTCAAAAAACGAAGAAAGAAAAAGAACCAGAAACGGTGTTGGAAATGGAATGCTTGGAAAGAGTTGGTTGACCGTTTTCATTTTCGATGGCTAGTGTGTCAGGGTGTCCTGATAGACGCAGAAAACGGGAAGGGAAACAAAAAGCCATCGGAGTCTGCCTATTGTGACCTCTTCCACCGTTAGTTTATGCAATTGGGTTTTGTTATTTACAGTTACACTATTAGATTGTGAAATGACAAACTAACCTTTGCTTTGGGAGGAAGAGAAATGACTTACTTTTGAGAAAAGAAGGAAGCAAATGATGTTCTCGGCCTGCAATAAGCTCTTAGTTTTGTAAATTAATTTTTAGAAAAACTGGCACTCGGAAGTTTCACAATCATAACGCTTTAATATTAAAAAAAAAAGAAAAACTACTAGTATGTTTTGTTTAAAAATTGCGAAATATCATAGTTGCCAAACGTCGGTATCCCAAAAAAAGAATGGATACAAAAAAATAATGCGAGTTCAGTAAGGGTACTTTATTTCCAAGCCAACCAAATGTAAATGTCAAATGGATTTCGAACGGATTTGTATACATATATATATATATATATATATATATAAGAGGTGAACTAAACAAAAGAGAATTTGAAAGCAAATGTGCATGCACTGACACAAAATTAGTTACTAAAGGGGTGGAGAAAGGTAAGGTGCGCAGCAGGCAGGATTAGAGGAAATGGGGGGGGGAGATACAAATATCTATTCGAAATAATGTGATAGTTGGACGGAAATTGGAAATGAAAATAAAAATGAAAATGGAGTGAGAAAGGGCATCGAAACGTTTTTACGATCTGAGAACCAATTCCAACTGCAAAATTGGAAATTGTGAGTTTCATAAGAGCCTTTTTTTGAAACATGAATTGGAAGAAAATAAAATGAAAAAAATGTCTCAAGATTTGAGTTCCGAGAAACGGTATAATATCGTACATATACTTGTATGTTTGCTTGATGAAAAGTTACATGCAAAGAAATCACTCGAGTGTTTCTAAGAGTTGAGAGTGACCAATGAAAACAAACCTTATTTTCTGTTTGAAGTTACCGACAAAAAACCAAAATATTTAAAGTCGTTTTTTCGTTAAATTTGAATAAATTTGAAAGTGTTGGATACTGAACAATGAAAAACGAGCAAAAAGAAAAAGACATTGAGTTATTTTATTCTCATTTGAAAAAAAGCAACATTATGTTTTGGAAAAAACCGGTATTCAACCAGAATCGAGAGAAATTGGAGCAGAATTAGAAATAATAGAAAAACTTATGGTAAAGCTTATAAAAACGTTGAACGGATGAGGAAGTAAAGGGAGCGGACGGAAATTAGATGTGAGGGCTTTGCAAGTCGGGTTCCAAGAGCTGACAATTGCTGCCGCAGTACAAATTGTGGCTGAGAACACCTGGAAAATTGGATATTGTCAAAAGCAGCAAACTCGTTGTTTTTATCAGTAGAAAATTGAGTTTCCACTAACCGTATGTGGTGTTGAGTTCCTGCTGAATAGCTCTCCAATCGTAAATTGACCTAGCGCCCTCCGCATTCGTTTCGATTTGTTCTGGTGCCCACTCAACGAAAAAACGATCACGAACAGCGTCCATGTTTCTGCGCAACGATATCTGTCCGCCCATTTTCTCCGGCCAAGTCTTGAAAAAGTTCTGTCCCACGGTATTACTGGCAAGTTCCATTGGGATGCCACGGACGGTTTCCTTTACTGTGTAGTCTCCATTCACAACGAAATATATACTGCGAGCGTTTTTTGAAAGAAGCCAACTGTACCGACACACCGAATCGGTTCGAATGAAGATTTGGTAGTTGATTTTGTCGGTCTGAAAGATATTTGATGCAGTGGTGAAAAAAGTTGATGAGTGGAATTGGCACCTTTGACATATTGCAAATGTTATCCGCCGTTTCGATGTAAAAGTCAACCATGGGCACTTCATTTTGATTTGGGCTGCAGTAAGCCGGGATTCTTACAGAACGCAAGTCCATTTGAGTCTGGAAAGCCCAAAGTGGAAATTAGGCTATTCTGCAACGGAAAACTCACTGAAACTTTTGTGCAATGAATCTGAATCCGTTTTTTCTTTATTTCAGCTGCACGGTACTTGAACTCCTCCACTATCCTGTCAATGATTGGTCCGGATCCAATGCCAATTGACGCATCTTCTTCCAGAAATCTTTTGACCACAAAATTGATAATCTGAAGTAATGATAAGAAATTCAGTGAGAAATGGAGCAGAAAATCACCCACTTTATCAATTTTCTCCGAGCTGATGTTGGCAATAGCCATTTTTCTTGGTTATTCACCTGTAAATGAGTCATAGACGTTTCTAGATGGAAGAAAGGAGGGGAAAATGCAAACCGTCAGGAAAAGGGAAATGAAGAAGGGAGATTGTAGAGATTTATGCACCGTCAACGTACGCTGTCTAGACTGTCCATCGGGAAGAAACAGAGAAAGAGAGTTCGCCGGGGTGGTGGAGGCGCAATACGGGCGGAAAAGGGCGCACATACTCCATTCCGCAGAGAACATTGCAAAAATGCGATAAGCAAAGTGTTAGTCAATCGGTCAATAAGACGAATTGATTCATTGATACAATTTGAAAGAAAAATTGTTGGTAAAGCGAATGGTTCTGGCTGGCGGCTGCTTCCTACGCACACAATCCAATCTAAACGACGGAAATGTCAACTTTGATTTTAAAAGAAGTAAAGCACAACAGCTTGAATCTAACTGAAGGACAATGGAAAAAGACAAGATCAATTTTTGCTGAACTTTTTTGAACGTTTAGGTAAAAAAGTCAGGGTAATGTTTGAAGAAAAAGAGAGGGAAAAGTGGGCAACCGATAAGAAAAGTACAATGGCTGCTGCTACTGAGAAGGCAAAGGAAAAAGGAAAAAGGAGAAAAGAGAAAACGGGTCGCCAAAAAGGGCATGATTTTTGAACGGGTATTGATGACGAATTGCAGAGAAAATTAGAGGGCTTGATTAGCAAACCTTTCGTATTTTGGTGTTTGCCTTAATCCAAAATGTGAGTGAAAAAGACTTCGATGTTTTGCAACTCGAGATTTTGCAATTGTAACGTTTCGCAACATTTCCAGGTTTTGCAACTATAATGTTCCGCAGTTCGCCACTTTGCAACTGTAACGTTTCGCAACTCGCCACTTTGCAACTGTAACGTTTCGCAACTCCAAATGTCAAGATGAATTTTTTGGCAGATATTGGGATTTGCAGTTTGAGAGAGCATTCTGGAGAGGAAAAATCGAGTTGCGAAACGTTAAAATTGCGAAATTCATTTTTTTTTCTCGGGGTCTCGAGTGAAAATACGTATGAAACTGTTATTTAAGTTACGAAATTGTAATAGGTAGATACAGTAATTTTTTGAAAAAAAAACTGTAGAGAAAAATAAAAATCGCACGAAAATCATTACGAATGAAAAAAAAATTGTGTTTCTCAAGACACACACTTTGGGAATGTGAAAAAAAGATTCTGAAAATTGTATCCCATTCCCAGTACATTTTATTTGGTATGAAATGTTTGTATTTCCTAATCGAGCAGATGGCTATTTGAAAACTCCAAATTATCTATGGAACGAACCATTAAACGTGAGTTCTCACAGTTTCCAGTGTTTTTTTTGTGTTAAATGCGTTATTTAGCGGTATAGAATCCCAAAAAGGGTGTTAAACAGAGACGGACTGGTTTTGGTTTTTGTTATTTAACGACTACTAACATAAATTGTATTCTCAAGAATTTTTGTGTTCTTTTTAGAAGGAGCGATACTATTTTTCAATGTCTTCTTTTCACATTCCCTCCAATCGCAAATTTCATAGAATTGTCCCTATCTGTCCCTTTACACATGTTGCAAGTCTTGAGAAAAAACTGTGCGAAATAGATTCATATTTATCATGTGCGTGAGATGAGCCCTCAATCGGTCAGTGTTCAGCCTTGGGAAAAGGGTTCTTGATGACAGCTGGAAGTGTGCGATGCCTTCTGCCGCATGCCGCAAAGGACAGCGTCCTGGTTGTGACCCCTCTTTCTCGATGATCCCCCTTGCCCTCATCCGTTTACCGTATTCATCATTCTTCTACTTGACAGCTCGGCGCGTCAAACCATATTCACACCCTCGCTTTCCTCTTTTCGTCCGCCGGCTGTCGCCTTCTCGCCGCTTCCTTCAGCTGCTTTTTGCGAGCGTCTCCTTCGAATTGAAACACTCACCGCACACTCCTCCTCATCTTCCTCCTTCCTCATTCCACCTCCTTCCAATCCGTTGTTCATCTATCTCCCTCTCTCCACCTGTACATTCTTCGCGCATTAGTAATAAAATCACAATTGGGGCCTTCTTCATCGTTTTCTCACTTTTTTTCCCTCCCCATCTTTCTCATCCCATTCATTCCTCCATCATAAAACGATCCGAGAAGAGGCGAGGAGGAGCTTGAGGTCCTGATGCTTCACAGAGCTCCAGGGGCTGGCTTCCACTCTTCCGGCAAACACCTCAAGGGGCACATCCATCTTGAAAAAGATCTGTTGAGTTGAGCCAATCCTTCTTCATTCGGAAAGAAAGGATGGGACGGACAGATACTGGGGCCCATATTTTACTTTGGGCTCGCCCTCCCTCTTCCCAAAAACAACCAAGACCATTTATCAATTGTGGCTTGGTTGCCTCTACCACCAACGCTCCCGTTGGGGATTATTTCAAGAGGGGGAGCCCGTGTACACCCCTCCTCTTCTTACCAACAAAGATAGCTTTTGCTCACCAAATTCCCCGTTTTGCTTCTTGTTCCTTCAGAGTTGCGGTTTCAAAATGGTCTTTTTCAACTTTCAACTCTAAAATTTTGTTAGTTAGAGAGTGAGTCAGTTAAGGTTGACTTGACACTATCTCTCCGCCTCGTCCCTATATTTTTGATAACAGCTGTTGGCTACGTGGCTTGTAAGATCGGAAAGAAGACGACAAATTTTGTGTCACAAGTGTCGTTTTGGTGATGCGATAAATCAAAGCCGTAGTCAATCTTCTCAAGAATCTCCTTCTCGATTACTCTGTTCCTGAATCCCATCGTTTTGTTGCTCAGTTGGTCGAGTCGCTGACTCTCAGATTTGATCCAATGATTCCTCTTTGCAACTGATCGCAAGGCAGAGAATTGTAACAGAAACATAAACACTCCCGCCGGTTTATAGCGTCGATTGATGATTAAGGGTTCGCCTTTCTCATTGAGGCAAAGATGAAACTTCTTCTTCTTCTTCATTTCTTCTTCTTTCTTCATCATCTTCTTCCACTTATCTCTCGTTCGCCTGCTTTGCTTCCCGGTGTAAAATATATGTGGCAATTCGGATTGCTCAATAAAACTGGTGGATTTTGGAGCCCTCCACACTGACCTTTGCACAAACGACTTTACATTCGAGGAGGTTTAGTCCCCTCTCAATGACATTAGAACTCACACATTCCGCTCACGGATCTCGAAAATTCCCATTCATTTTTTTGATTGTTCGAGAGCTTAGCTTTCTTCAGCTTCCTCCAATTCTTTGCAAAATTTCTGTCCAATGTAAAAACAAAAATGTCAGTTTGTGTTCTGTCTCTTTCTCCATCCAGCACTACCCTATTCCTACCCTATTCTATTTTCCAAACGACCTTATCAATCTCACCCAAACGTTTAGCGTCGACAGTCGTCCTGCTGACTGAACGAAACGAAAAATAGCGCTAAAAATGTTCTTTCCTCCACTACCCTCCCCCTCTCCCAATCGCCCCTCTTCACCCAATCCAAATGAGGTGTCAATGTCGAAGAATGTACTGAGGCCCGAGAAACAGAATAATGGATAATTTTTCATGTTGTCCTCGTGCCCTGCTGAGGAGAGGGGACAGCGACAGAGGCGCTCGGCCCGACTGATGCCTATCGTACTCCTTAACCCAAAATGAGGTACGGGTACTCCTCGCCAACGATCTGCTTTCTGTTTTCCGATCCGATTGGTTTTTCTTTCGGCTTCGGGGCATAGTTTTATTTAAAGTGCGCGAAACTTTTTTTCTTCAGAAAATTTAATTTACGACGGACACTGAAAAGGTGTGATTTGATGAGGAGATGAGATGGAATCATTCTCATCTCCACCTTGTCTTCTCGTTGTTTTTTTTCATTGTTCTTCGTACAAATCACAAAAAATTGTTGGCATCCTGTTCATTTCTCTCTCTCTCTCTCTCTCTCTCTCTCTCTCTCTCTCTCTCTCTTTCTTCTCCTTCCAATCTGATATAACAGTCACATGAACCAAGGGGAAGGAAGTCAATACCGTTTTGCAAAATTTTAGTTTGCATCTCTCATTTTTCTCCGTTTTCCCTTTTTTCTAGAGGAACAGAACTTCATTCGTTTTCAATCTCAACCAACGCCTTGCGACCATTGCCTTTTGTATCATTATCATCTGTTAAAATTTTTGTTTCCTTCGACATATTTCCTACATCTGCCCGCTGCCTGCCTTTCCTTATCACCATCTTTTCTTTTTCTTTTCCGGCTAATAGACACAGTTTTTCATTTCTCTGTCTCTCTCGGTCAGGCGTGATGCGATGTTGCGAAGAAGTAAAAAACGCGTGCAATGAGATTGATTTACAATTCGGGTCTTTGAGCTAGGAGAAAAGAAAGGGAAGGTTGTAAAGAGTGATGATCTAGTGTGCCTTGGAGAAATGAGTGATCGTTTTCTTAACGCGTTTTTGAGAGCGTCTCGACCGGCAGAAAGTGTACTCACTCGACAAGAAGGCACAATAAATTTCAGGAAAAAATGAAATAAAACAATTTTTTAAACTTTCCAATCCAATCCAATCCAAATCAGTGATATCCGTGTTCAAGTCCTAGAACTTAAAGTTTCAGGGATATTCTTAAGGTTAAAAATGATGTCAGGTCTTTGAAATTGCTCATCAAGGTGTAGGTAGTGGGTGTTATCAGTTGGGGAACTGAACTGAACTGCCACGCACAGCAGCATCTGCAACACTTTTCTTAAACAAACTATCCAAGTTTATTACCCCTAAAAAGGGAGTTTCAATCGAAATTATGCTTCCTTTCGAATGAAAAACTGCAAACTGAAAACTGAAAACTGAAAACGTCGGCAATAAATAAAAGATATAATTATCATTTTCCTGTCTAAGGATATTCGCTTAACCTAATAAACCATCAATCACAGTCGTTATGCATCCAGTGACTCTGTTTTCCATCCTTATCAACTCTGTTTTCTTCCTTTTTTTCTTTCCAACGTTGGCCCGCTGTTCTGTTTCCTGCTTGCCCCGCTTATTCATTCATTCAACAGTGCCTCCATTCAATCGCCTCTCAATATAGATATCATTATTATTATTGAAACATACCCCGAGTTTTATTAGCCAATTTCACACCTCTCCGACGTTTGTGCTTACTGATAGCAAGTGCATTGGGCGAATGAATGGTAGGAAAGTTTTGAGAGACTCTTTCTCTATCAGAACCTGGATGAGAGTGTGTGCCGTACTAGCATTGTTGCTTTTCCTTCATTACACAACTCTCCGACTCTCTATTTCACCGCCCCATCACCACACTCTCGTGGCCCGCCGGCAGAAGAGATTTGTAATGTTTGAAAACATTTCGTTCATCTTTTTCTCTATCGGTCCCTTCTACTCCCCCCTCCCTAATTTCTCATATCATCACTCGGAACATTCTCGTGTTTTTGATAAGAACTCAATTGTTCTCTTTATTCTTTTTTTCTGTTGAAATTGAAACACTGAAACAGAAACAGAAACAGAAACAGAAACAGAAACATTAACACCAGTTCTTTTTTGTTGCTCTTCAAAAGTCATATCACTTATTGCTTACAGAAAACTGGGATGGACCTGGATCCGAACCTAGTAATCCACCATGACGATAATACTAACTTGTCAGATTTGTCCTCCCATATGTAAGTGTTCATTTTCAAAAAAAATTTTCTGTTCCAAATTCTGATTTTTAGGGAGCACGACTCGAGCTTTTCGGACAACCATATGGACATGACCACCTCAACGGGTCATCATAAAGTCGACATGTGGAGGAATCACAACTTTGACAGCGGTTTTCAAACCATGAATCACAGCGAGGTAACAATTGATCGGCCGCATAGAAAGAAACAGATAGAAAAAAGATTAATGTGTTTCGATTTCTAGGCTCCATCTATTATTTCTTCGTTGCATCCGTCGTCGCATCTTTCCGGAGTCTCCTCAATGGCAGACTATGAACCGGCGCCAAACTTGAATGAGCATGTAAGATGATCAAGGAGAATGACTTAAAGACTCGAAGTTTTTTTTTAGCAAAAGCAAAAGTTTGAGGGGATTACTCAAAGCCCACTCGATGGACAGTATAACACAGTTAGAGCAATTCCAGAATTGACCAATCTGATGAAAGATCAGGATAATGTGAGAGTAATTCTGAAATTCTGGCTACTCACAGATATATTTTAGGAAGTTGTGCATAAAGCGGTGATTTTGATGCAAAACATAGCGAAAATGGAATGCGACGCAATGCGAAGGCAAAGTGAGGCACGTATAGTTGACCCTCGTGTCATCTTTACCTTGCGAGATCTCCTGAGAGATAAGGTTGACCATCCGGTAAATCTCCCATTTCAAAACCTACCCTACTTTCCTTTCTACCTCGAATAATTTAGAACATAATCCGTATCACTCTTGGAACGCTCTTCAACATTTGCAACCGTCAAGAAGGCATCGATCTTGTCACCCGGTCGATCAATATGCAGCCCGATATCATTCCATATCTTATCAGTCACATTGGGTGAGAACTAGCGGGTGAAAGAAAAAATAATCAGAGAAAAGGGAAAAGAAACGAATAAGAGAAGGAGAATGATTAAGGATTGAAGAAACTGGGAAAGAAAAAGAGAGAGAAAGAGAGGGGGAGACAATGAAGATGATGATGTTTTTGTGTTACAGTACCTATCCAGTCTCCATCTACAAATACGCGATTTTGACGATGCATTCGATTCTTTCGGACAAACAACACGGCGGACAGAGTGTAGCCCTTGCGCGGCAAGCCAATGCGATAACGGTTCGGACATAACAAAAATGACACATAACAAAAAAAAAACCAAAGGGATAAAAATTACAGCATGTGACACCTTGGCTAGAAACAGAAAAATCGGAAAAGTTACTTCCAGTGATAGTTGATTTGATCAGAATCCTTTGCGAAAAGAATAATGATCAAAAAATGGCGTTTTTGCGGCTTGGAGGGCCACAGAAATTACTCATGATTCTACAGCACCGAGCCTATGAAAATCTTCTCTGGAGGAGCACCCAACTTTTGAAAACGTTCTCTAACTTTGTAAGCTACCAATTACCACCTTTAAGCAATAAGGTGTGATTTAGGACGCCCAAAACCTGGTTGCTTGCGGCGGTCGTCAAATCATCTCCAGATGGCTTACCCATGACAGTCCGCGTCTTGTACTTGCCACTCTTGAAACACTGCGAAATATCAGTGATGTTCCGAGCAAAATGCGAGAAGATGGATTACTAAGATCCTTGATGAATCTAGTCAACTCAAGAAACCCAACAATCCGGTTGTACTCTGTCCAAATTCTGTCGAACTTAGTAGCTAACAATCGGCATAACAAGGTAGCCTTCGCTTTTTATTCATTATCAAAAAATAGATGTTTTTCAGGAGTTCCTTTGCACCAATAACGCTGTCCTGCATCTCCTCAGAGCTCTGACTAGTGCAACTCAACACATGCAAGGATTGAGTAGTAAGGAAGCACAGCAGATGGAAGACTATATGGTAAACCATCAAGATTTCAAAAATTGAAATTTAAAAAAAAACCTATTTTCAGGAAAGTATCATTTGCACCTTACGACATCTTTGTGTAGGCCATCCACTTTGCGACAAAGTGCAAGCTTTAGTTTTCCGAGATCCATCTCTGTTCCTAGACAAACTATTGACTATGAGACCGGTTTTGCTGAAGCATACTATGAGCGTAAGATATTAATCTTGTTATCCTGAGAATCATTGATGTATATTGCAGCTCCTTCTGAAAGTAGTAACTCAAAATGCACTTCTCCACAACTTGCGGAGCTGTAGAATTGGTGATCGAGGATATGTTGAGCAAATAATCCATATTCTCCGCGTAGCGTGCAATCAGATGAACTTGGTAATTTGGCAGTAAAGACTAACCAGAAACATGTTGACTTTCCAGCAAGACGCAATTGAAGGTGTCCGAGTGAAAGACTTGATCCACTTGTGCATTCAACTACTGAGATGCATCACTAGAGATCAAGATATTCTCAATGAAGTTGTCTTCTTCCTTCAAACACCTGAAAACACCCAAATGGGAAATGGTCATGTTCTTCCAATTTTTGTACTACAAAAAGCCAACGTTGAAGAAAATACCAAAGCATCTGCAATGGCGTTTGTTTATAACTTGATGCACCATGAGCAGGTATTTTGCTGAAAAACATAATTTGAAAACATTTTACTAAATATGAACTTCAGATGGCAATTATCCTGGAGCGTGATGAAATTCTAGTTGAGATGCTACAAAGTTTGCAGATACAATCCCAGACTCATCCGGATCTTGGTAGCGTGGCAAAATAAAAGTCATATTAAAAAGTTGAACTGTTTTCAGCAAGTTTGGCAAACAACATTCTCAAAATGATGATTGAGAAGCGAGAAAGAAGCCGAAACTTTGCAAGATTCAATGTTCCATCAGAATCGGTTCAAAATCGATTTGGTCAATTCCCCACAGCCGAACAGCCTCAGAAGAACAACGAGAGTCTTGCCACAACAGCTCCAGTGTATGAAGCAGAACAGTGGCATGGTGGTCCGGTTGCTGAAGAAAGTCCAATGGAATCTTACTGTAACAGTAGCGGAAGAGACTCTTCTAGTAAGTTTTCTAATTTAGAGTGTTAAAATTTAAGGAAAATTTAGAGCCCTACAACTCCCCACTGCTGTATCACTCGCCTCCGATGTATCCAGAATACTGTGCGCCAAACCCACCTGACGGCTACTTTGACCATCACCAACCATCAACATCCTACCTTCCACGACCCACTCCCCCGCACTATAACAGCTACGACAACAGTCCCCCAGTATACAATGATTTGCCACCGCACCCCGGACCCGTCGGTCATCCCGGTCTACCCACAGACCAATATAGGAACCCTCATCTGAGATTCTGAGTTTTTTTCTTTTCTGGAGCATCAGAACTTATGGTAAAACATAATATCTAATGTGTATGCAGAAATTTGGAACATTCCTTGATAATTGAGATTCTATTTGATTGTAATACGGGTGACCTTTTAGAATGATGCAAAATATAAGTGAAAATATAAACAGAATAACAATATGAATAACAATAAATTATTTGGTAAAAAATATTCATTTTTTCATCATCATCATCAAAAAACATGAAAACAACGAGTATGTACAAGTGAGGAAAGAAAAGTTCTTTTGGATTAAGCCATTTGGTTCATTTCGTAATAGATACCCTTCATATTCATTAGGTCTTCATGATTACCTTCCTCGGCAATTTCTCCGTGCACTATGACATAGATTCGGTCAACGTTTCGTATTGTGGAGAGTCGATGGGCAACTAAAATGAGAATTTATGATATAATTGAAGTTTTTTTCAAGAAAAGTAAAACTCACTTTGAATGCATGTGCACTTGACTTTCTTGGTCTGCTTAACACGTTCAAAAGCACTTTGCACTTCTCGCTCACTAGCGCTATCTAGTGCAGAAGTGGCTTCATCGAGCAGTAGAACAGTTGGCTTTCTAATTACCGCTCTGGCAATTGCGATTCTTTGCTTTTGACCTCCAGATAGTTGAGCACCGAACTCTCCAACCTCTGTGTCGTAACCCTAAATTTTTCTCTTTTTTTCTGTTGCTGAAAACAATGAAGTACATGTGGCAAACTAGTGATGAAATTGTGGATATCTGCAATCTTAGCGGCTTCTATAACTTTGTCAATGGTAGCTTCGCTTTCCATCATTCCAAATGCAATGTTTTCCTAAAAGAAAAAAAAAAAGTGAAATGTGAAATGCGAAACCATTTTCTCTAATTTTCAAATATGATTAATGGGAAAATGGAAAATGGAAAATGACTGTACCCGAATGGTGAAGGAGAACAAATCCGGTTCCTGACCGACAGTTACAATGCATCTTCTCAAATACGCCGGGTTTATGGACTTGATGTTGTACTTATCAATGATAACAACTCCATCCGTGGCATTGTACATTCTTTGGAACAGCCCGATGATAGACGATTTACCGGAACCGGAAGGTCCTACAAGGGCAATCGATTCACCGCCACGAACCTGAAATTGGATGGGGAATTTGAAGTTTGAAATGGTGCACTTTACCTTCAGGTTCAACTTGGTCAAAACAGGAACAATGGGCCTCGTTGGATATCTAAACGACACATTCTGCAGACACAAGTTACCCTCAAGCTTCTGAAATTTATCTTTGAGAAAATTTCAGAATAGGAAAAACTCACTGGTCTTAGTCCTTCTTCCGACAAGTTATCCATATCAACTGGTGGCTCTCGAATTACCCTCATAACGTTTTCAGCAGCAATTTGAGCTTTAGTGAAGTCGCTGACGGAAGCGATGAGTTGAGAGAAGAAGTTTGCTCCGAATTGAGTGAGAAGCACTACTCTCATATAGTCGAAAACGCTAATCTCATTTGCTAACATCATAACTTTTCCGAAATACAGAGTGATAGCGATAAGGATGTAGGTGAATGAGTATTGACATGCAAATACAAATGCGGAAATCAAAGATTGCTTCTGCATACATCTGAAATTCCAGAAGTGTTTGAAATGAGTCGGAGTCCAAAAATGCCTCACTGAGAAACTGGTTTCAACGCATCACAAAATACATTGTAAAAGTGAGATTGTAAGTTGTACGCCTTGATGGTACTCATGTTCGAAAGCACTACTGTAGCTAAATTGGCCGCTTTCTTCTCTTCTTCTACCATTTGACGTTGTCTGAAACCAAAGAAAAATGAATTGGCGGAGACAAAAAAAATAAATTTTTACCGTTTTGTTCCTTCACGAATTTGAAGAACTCGAATGATAAAATACGCTGGAAATTGGAAGGAGCAGAGAAGAGCCATTTTCCAGTTGATAAATAACGCGGCAATGATAGAGAAAACTAAAAAAAATGAAGTGAACTTCCAAAACAATGCACCTCTGTTACCTGAGCACACAACTCCTGGAATCAACATGTCAAGTTTCTGTTCCATGATCTCATTCAAAGTCGAAGACTCATTAATAACTTTGTGAACCAACCGTCCCGGACTGTTACGTTCTTCATCGAAATACGCGGCTCCATGACGGAGAAGCTTTCGGAACATTTCAGTCCTCATAAACATGCAGAAACCATGACCGTAAAGGGCAATGAACAATCGCTGAAATAACGACTTTCTCAACTACTCAAAATTGAAAATCCTACCCCAAGAGCCTCAAAAATAGTCTTGACAATAATAAGAGCAGTATAGATCGCAGCCACAATGAAAATTTGAAGTGGACGTTCCTCATCAGGTGCAATAGAGATTTCTAGTACAGATGCCACTTGGAAACAGATCAACAAGTAGAAAACGGCACGAACAATGGTTGTGGGAATGGCACCAGCTAATAAAGGTAGCCCAGTGCGATAAGAGTAGATCAAATCCTTGAGAACAGTGAAATTTGTCTCTTTTCCGGGGAGTTCCTAAACAATTCGAAAATAAAAGTGATTTTGATTATTTTGTGGCATACATCCTCGTCCATGCTCTCTCCATGTTTCACATCCATACTGTGCACTCTTGAATACTTATAGTCCAATCTCTCCGACTTTTTCTTACTCATTACTGGCAACTTTAACTTTTCCTTCTCCATACTGTTCACTGAATACGATTTTCCCAACTTCTTAGAGCCGCCCAATGAACTGCGTGCCCACGCTCTGCGCTGCTGGTCGGGGTCCTAAATTTCATACTTGAGATGGTCGATAGTTTGATTTACAACGTGCCAGTTTTGGTGGCGGACTGAAGGACATCTGTTGCTGAAGCGACGGTTTGGTCTGCAGATGTTGGTGCTGCTGGCTCAGTTGGTCGAGACGCTGGTCATTGTACATCTGTCAAAGATACACATCAGATTGATTTAGAAAACGGAAAACAGTGAATAGTCAAGAAATGCGGGAAGAAAATGGGGGAAAATAGTACCTTATAGAAAATTCCACTAACATCAGCAAGAAGCTCATCTGGTGGACCTTCCTCGACAATTTTACCCTCATGAAGAACAATAATCCGGTCAGAATTCTTAATCGTTGACAGCCGATGAGCAATAGTGATCGTGGTAAGACCTTCTGAAGCCAAGTCAATAGCAGCGTTCACTTCTTCTTCGTGAATATTATCCAATGCAGATGTGGCTTCATCAAAAATAAGTACAATAGGTTTTCTGATAACTGCTCTTGCAATTGCAACTCTTTGTTTCTGTCCTCCAGACAGTTGGTGTCCTCTCTCACCAACACGAGTCCTCATTCCATCTGGCAAACTGTTGATAAACTTCCACGCACCCACTTTTCTAGCGGCGTCGTTGATTTCTTGCTGAATTTTTCAAATTTAAAATGTGGCCAAAACAACAACAAAAAAGTGAACATACTTGTGTTGCATCTAATCTTCCATATCTGATATTGTCACTAATAGTACCATCAAAAAGCACTGGCTCTTGACTAACCAAAGAACACTGGCCACGGAGATCATCTGGAGACATCATTTTGATGTTTTCTCCGTCCAAGAGGATCTAAAATTGTTTGTTTTTTGATTTTTAATTATCTCTATTGTTGCACTCACAGATCCCTTCGTAGGGTCATAAAATCTCAACAAAAGAGCAGTCAGTGTACTTTTTCCACTTCCACTGCTACCAACGATAGCGATTTTCTCTCCAGCTTCAACAGAAAACGAGAGACCTCTGAGGACTTCAGTTTCTTTTCTGCTTGGGTAAGAAAAATGGATGTCTCTGAAATGGAGAGCTCCTTTTCCTGAAAACAGTATCTTCAGTATCATTATTCAGTAGTGCCAATTTTGTTTACCCATGAACTTCATACTCTGTCGTCTATACTTGCATCTTGTCACTGGAACATAGTCCACATTATTGTCAATCGAACCAAGTTCAACTTCAATTTTTGGCTGCTCATCTGCAATTCAAAATCATCTTAAGATCCAGATCACTCAATAATTTCCCACTCAAGACTTCACAAATCTCCTTGGCATTATCTTTTGCTCTATTTGCTCCATTGATATGGAACCCAATGGAGATTGATGTAACACACATGTAGAGCATGTTGATAGCAAGCTAAATGATAAGATATGATGGGTGACATCAGGGAAAAATGAATACCGCGCAAAGACGTCCAGGGGAATTATCAGCGACTCTCCAGATTCCATAGCAGAGAGCTCCAGTGAAAATGAGTTCGGTAAGGAGGATCTGAACGTTTCTTACTTACAAAGGTGAATAAAAACTAGGTTGAAAACCTGAGTGAGACTATCAAATACTACTGACGATCGTAACCGTTCTTCTGTTAGTTTACTATTCTCCGTAGACAACTTTTCGAATCTGAAAATAGTTCCTAATCTCAGTGTCTTCTCCGATATCAATTACTTGTTAATTGTTTGTTTCTGCGCTGCAAACGATATCACTGTCGTTACGCAGTTGAACGTTTCATTGACAAGATTAGTGATCTTATTCTGCAGCTTTGTTTCCTCTTCCATCGTATTTGCAAACCACTTAATACAGGTAATTTGTCTTTTTGTCACTTCCGTTTGTTTCCTGTCTAGCCTAGCCCTCCCACATCTTTCCATCTTTTCTTTTTCTTTTCTTTTCACACCCTTTACCAAGTTTTCTCTCACCTTACTGTACAGAATACGTGATAAGATAAGTAGTGGGATAGCGAGACACATGAACAGAGTGACATCCCATTGAATGTAGAGACACACTCCAATGTTGACTAGGAGGTAGGAGAGGATAAAGACAACCATGGGAAGATGGTCCGAGATTCCATTGTAAATCGAGTCTGCGGATCTGGAAGCAAAACAAAAATGTTACCTATGCTTGGTAGGCCACGTTTTTGTATGTTCTCTACTATCACAAATCAAAGTCACTATCAAAATTACTATCACTATCTTTATCAGTATTATCTCTCTCTTTATCTTTATCTCTTTCTTATTCTACCCCTTTGTACTCGGCGGTCACCAAAATTTATTATCATTCCTTTCTCGACGGTAGGAGGATGGTTTTATTCCCCCTCCCCTTTCCTTCCGCCATCTTTTTTTATGTCACAGATAAAACTGTTCTTTACTCTTTCTCTTACTCTTGCAACATGGCAGCGACATGTCCACTCTGTCTCGATTCCAACCAAGAAATGTCCATGAGAAGCAGTTTTCGAATATATGCCTTTCTGATGCGGAACACTTGACGGATAGATGAAATTTCCCATACGATTCTCTGAAGAACAAGTAGAAGAAGACAAAATAAACACATTCAGATGTCATAAAAGTGACGGTCAAAACAAGTTACCTGAGTGAAAGCAGCGAAAAACATGGCTATTGACAGCCCCAACATTGAGACGAATGCCGGAGTTGCGGAAGCGGTGAACTCGTCGTCGATTGGGTAGTCCGATGTGATATTTTTCAAACCGAGTTTTCCTTCCTGAAAAGTTCAGCAGTCCCATGATTACTAAAGGAGTTGAAAACTCACTTCTCGTAAAATTGAAATGGATACAAAGTTACCCATAATGAGCCAGACGAATGGGGGAAGAGCGGATTGGAGGAGAGCACTGAACAATCCAAGGGTCATTAGCTAAAATTTCAGAAATTTTTCAACAAAAGTGAGCGGATTTTCAACCTGCATGTCAATATTATCTGCAAATGCGTATAGCCTTTTATACGGCTCAAAGAATCCAAGTTTGGGCTTGGAATCCTCTTTTTTCTCAGGCGGATCATCTATTGTGATGTCATAAGCTACAAAAAAACTATTTTTGTAGGAATTTACAAAAAAACTTGATACCTTTTTTACTATTCTTAATATCATCAATATAAAGCGTTGATGGCTCAATTGGATAGATCACTGACTTTGTGGAACGCTTTTCCGCGTTTGAATTTTTCTCAGAGTCTCCATTCTCACTGGCCTTCTCTTTTTCATCATTTGCCATCTGAAAATTGACAGATCAGACATGTAGATGTTTTGTTTTAGAAAAATAAAGGAAAAAAATGACGTGAACGCGACATGGTAAATTGAATTAAATTGAAAGGACAAGCGCTCTTCTGATTGTGAATTGAATTACTCTCCAATCATCAAATGGGTATTTTGAAATTTGAAAAAGAATGTTCAGTTCACACATCAGAATTCCAGTTGGTGGTCAGTCCATGGCCACTGGTCTGCTTCATCAAAAGTTGTCTACTCATTACTGACTGCAGAAAACGCACAAAAGTTGATGAGGAAATGAAAGAACGGGTGGTCGTGGCGGTGGTAAAACTAAAACAGAATGGAATGACCCGAAACCACGACCACAAGAAAAAGGGAATGATGGGGAGAAGACAGGAAACGGTAGTCGAGAGAAGATAGGAGAAAGGGAAACATAATGAGTCTATCAGTTTGAAGGGGGGTTTGAAGTCTGAAAAAGTTTAGAGAAAACTGATAAAAAGTAAGTTTTTGGCGAGCGTTACACAAAGCAAGGCAAAGCAACAATTGATGATTATGTCGGAGGTTATCATCTGGTTTTCATCACCAAGTCGAGACGACGAAGGAGACCACGCTCTTCTCGTCGCTTTTCTCCGCCACTGACGCCTTCTCTCAAATCGTGCCCCCAGTTTCGATTCGTTTCTTGCCCAAACTGACCGACTCCCCCTTTTCACCAAGCCCTTTGAGAAAACCGTAAAGTGCGGTCGTGATTCTTACAACTATAATTGATAACTTGATCGCTTACTCACTAACTGTCGCAATCAATTTTCAATTTGATGTGTCCACTACTTTATTGAAACTATTCGCTTCAATTTGAGTCATTGAATGTGTATCGGTGGAATTTAGATCATCTTTTGCTACGGTTTTTATTGTTGAGAAGATGCCAGAGACTCATTAAAGTACATAAATTTCCTGATTTTGTCCCATGATCTCAATTGGCGGAAACCTTTGATGATAGGAAGAATACCAAATTTAGGTCGATTTAGAATTGATCAAGTAGTTAACATTTCTAAAATGTTTCTTAAAACGATCTCTGTCAAAAGAAGTGCCCTTATATAGATAAACAGTCAACTTTAAGATAGTGGATTAGCACAATTAGGTAACAATTTGGAATGGAACAAACAAAAAATTAATTTTGAAGTGTTTACACTATCCAATCCAGTACAAGTGTCAAAAGTTTATGGGTATTGCAAGAAAACAAAAGTGAGGTAGTCTTACAATTAGAGAAATATTGTAAGCCTACTACTTTTTTAAAACCTTTCCATCCATAAATCAAAAAAAAAGTAGATCAAAATAGGAGAAACAATGAAAAATCCAAATCAGAGAAAGCTATTGAAAAGTGAAAAACGGGCAAAATCAGAATCATCATCATCGCTGTTTTTTGTCTCGTTTTTTTTGTCATCGCGAGTTTTTCGCTAATTCAATCAAATAGTTGGAGGACACCTAATCAGTTGTTTCTTGTTTTGTTCTCGCCTCCTTCCCCCCCCTTTTCTCATTCCCTCTCACGCCTTCCAATGTTTGTGTTACGACGAACGACAGTTCATACATCTTGTAGGGGGGACGACTACACAACGACCGACAAAACAGAACGAGGGATTGATTTGGATTGGATTGTTTCTGTTTCGCTTCTTGTTCTCAGCTGATTCGCAGTTTCGCAATGACTAATCGCGTTTGGATGGTCTTCATCTTAATGATGACAGTGACAATGACAATTATTCGAGGTTAGCAGACAAAAGTTGCTTAGATTTAAAGGAAATAATTCAGAAATCAAGGGAGAAGAGGAAATAGTTGGCTTGGAGGAGTTTCTCACCAATCTTGATCCAAATACCAGTGATATAGTAAGTGAATTTCGAAAAAAAACGTAAAATGAAAAAATGAAACATGATACCTCCTATTTAACACATCAATTTCTAATTGAAATTGACAAAGTGGTTAGTTACCACACATACTGCTGGCGTCGAGGGAATTAGAAACATTTCAAGTTTTGAACAGAATACAAAATACCAACCTTTTTGACGCCACTCCTATAAATTCTACGCGGAATTCTTGAAATTCACCCCATATGTGTGTGAAAGTGTCATAAGACGTATATGTACGGATCATATGGATCAGAATGATAGATGAGATCATATGGAAACGAAATGCACTTTTAAGGACTGAACATCATTACCAAATAATTTAAAAATTTTCAGATTCTGGAACTGTTGGAAGCTCAACAATTGCCTACTAACAAGGCAAATAAGATGATGAGACGAATCATGAGAAAACTGCCTCCAGAAACATTGGAACAACTGTTCAAGATCTACAAGGACACTCGAAATCCTTAAACACCCTTCTAGTGACTAATACTCATTAGCTTCCCTCCCTCCCCTTATCTTCCACTGATAAATATGTCAACTTTGTGTTGCAATTCTTCCCAAATCATCTTCTTGCATTTTCCTTCCAATCGAATGGATCAAGAAGAGAAAGCGCAACGCAACAGCCGTTGCAATCGGATTCAATTCGATTCCCCTTCAATGAGTCATCGGCCCTGAGCTCCAGCAATTGGTAGATGAAGAAGAGAAAAGATAGCGCACTTAATTCAGTGTCAGGACGAGAGAAGATTCATCGTGTTGGCTCTTGCAGATCCGTTTCATTTTTGTGCTCTCGCCGTTTTTTATAGACGCATCGCTCGTCCGCTGCCTATCCGATCGAAACGCTCTCTCGTCTCGGGTGTGCAAGGGACTCTCTGCGGGCTCTGATAGACTAGGGCATCGGCTTGGTCGACCCCAACCAACTCGTCGCGGGGTCGCGGCTCGCGGCTCGCATATATCAGACAGTGTAACAAATCGAACAGTGGAGGAGTTAGGGGTTATGAGCGAGGGCAGGAAAAGAAGCTCTGCCGTTGACCTCCGCCCCTTCTCGCCATCGTCTCCACCCTCCGTCTCCAATGACCCGTTGCCACTATAGCTCTCTGCTCTGCTTTTCTCCGATCACATTACCGGATCATTTTTTTTCTTGAGAAAATTTTGTTGCTTTTATCACTGGCAACATTTCATTTTTGTTTGATTTTAATTTTTCTTGTTTTCTCTTGTTTTAAAAATGTTTTGAGTTATCATCAACTGGGTTATCATCAGTGTTACAACTTTGAACATGTAATTTAGAGATCAAAAATTGAAAAAAAAACTTCTACCTTCTACTGTTAAGAAAATTGTGATGAAAAGAATTTCAACGTCTCCCCAAGTTAATCTCGTTTCGTGTGGCAGTACCAATGCAAGGCAATGAAGACTTTCCCTCTCCCTGGTCTCCCGGAAAGTACACCATAATGATAATGAATATGTGTCCGGCCGTCCGTCCGTCCGTTCGTTCACCCATTCCCTCTCAACCGTTCTCGTTCTCAGTTCTTCATTGCAACCTTATCTGTACATGGTCTTACGTCTCCTCAAGTTTACTGATCTCTCGCACCCCGCCAGAGACGCGCACACATATTGCGGGGTCTAAGAGGTCATCATTTCTGGTGTTACTACAATATTGGCCTTCGAATATGACTATTGCCGTGCTATCAGTCTGCCAATTATACCAATTTTGGTTTTGGAAAAGGGGTTTTTGACTGTTCCTCGATTTCCACTGCGTAAACAGAAGGTTCTGGGAGCAAATCCTGATCCAGTTGACCTCAGCTAGCTACGCAATCGGTGTCACAAACCGTACTCCTGTTATCCGATGACAAACGCAATAGGGGCGTCTGTTTGTGCACCAGACGTCGACGTCGTCGTCCCCACTCGGAGCGCACTTTTTATTACCTTTCGATTCTACAAACACCTACATTGCTGACGGACCTTTTAGGTTTTTTATCTAGCTGGTTCCTACTTTTTGAATTCCATTGCCTCGAACGCAATTATTCTTATCCTATCTGCGCAATTTTGTTATCTATGAGATTCCGTATCATATTGTTCACCTCCCACTGCCCTCATCCAGCTGAGGTCTGTTTTATGGCCATGCACTTTTCATTTTTCATGTTCTTCCTTGAGAATGTTCTTATGTTCTGGTTTGGTCTGCTCTATTCGATTCTGTTCTGCCCTTTACATCTGTCTCTTAAAGTTTTTTGGATGTCACTGAGGAGTACAAGATACAGCTGTGTGTTCGTTCCCTTCGGCTCCTCCCTTCTAACTTTTTTCTTTTCCATCACGGACCTCGATCAGTCAGTCCAAGACACGACCTTCCATCATTCCTTCCCTACGAATCCTTCAATCCGAAATGCACTTTTTCTCATCTTCCAATTAATCAATCGACGAATTGGAAAGCAAAGAAGAGGAGACCCCTAGGCTGGCTGGCCACATGGCAAAGTTTGCTCACAACGAAGACGGCGACCCGCCCTTGTCTTAGCTAGCCGTGGGCCTGTTGCTCACCGGCCGCATATGTGGTCCGCCGCCGCCTTCTTCTCGTCCATCGTCTTCCTTTCCTCCTTTTCCCTTTGCTTACCACGTTACTTTACCGTGTTCCCGTTAGAGAGCAAGGGTCCTCATATTTATTTGCGCGAGTTGCTATGTACACTCTAAATGACTATTTGCCACACAATAAGCCGCACGCCGTTCCAATCTTTCTCTCTCTCTCCCTCATTGACTCCAACCTTTTCTCTGATTTTGTTATATATTGATAAGTACACGTTTTGTAAAATGCGTCCTTTTTTCTCAACTTCATGTTCCTTTTTGGCTCGTTCCCATGACCTTTCTCTCCTTATACTGTATGTTTGCAGAGTAACATCACTCAAAAGGTGGTTGGTAAGTTAGAACTCAATGATATCGTTACATTGGCTGGTCTGGCTGGCCGCTTTTTGGTCGGTGGGAAGTCCGCAACCAGCGGAACTCTACCCTAGCATTGACCCCAACCACTTCGGTGCCGATGGAAACCCATGCTACGACCGACAAACGCGATCACCGCAAAGATGTGTCCCAGACTTTGTGAATGCAGCTTTCAACCTTGACGTGCAAGTGACCAACACGTGTGGTACTAAAAGGCCGACCAAATTCTGCGTACAATCTGGACACACCGGACAACGAAGTGTTTGTGAGACTTGCGACAACAGACATGAGGTTAGTTGAGTTTAGCATTCGAAAAAAGAGGGGGAGGGTGGTCTTTTTTTTAATTATAAGTGTTCTATTTCTATTTTTAGGGTTTCTCCCACCCGGCAAAGTTCCTCACCGACTTCAACGTAGGTAACAATGAGACATGGTGGCAATCGGACACTATGATGGAGGGCATGCAATACCCAACCACTGTCAACCTCACTCTCACTCTCGGTAAGCCTAAGAGAATAAGTTGTTTCAAGTAGCATGCCAACTTTTAGGCAAAAGTTTTGACATTACCTACGTCCGTCTGAAGTTTATCAGTCCACGACCAGAGTCTTTTGTGATTTACAAGAAGACCACTCCAGAGGATGGATGGGTACCATGGCAATATTACTCGTGAGTTTCAAATCTCAAATGGGTGGTTCCTAACATAAATTATTGTTTTCAGTGGATCCTGCCGTGCCACCTATCAGATCCCAGATAGAGCCCCAATCCTTCCTGGAAATGAAGCTGTTGCTCAATGTACCAAGGAATTCTCCGACATCTCCCCAATCACCGGAGGAAACATTGCCTTCTCCACTCTCGAGGGTCGTCCGTCCGCTCATGCCTTTGAGGACTCTGATGTTCTTCAAAACTGGGTTACCGCGTCTGCCATCATGATCAGTCTCACTCGTATGAACACCTTCGGAGATGAAGTCTTCAGAGATCCACAAGTACTCAGAAGTTACTACTATGCCATTTCTGACTTTGCCGTCGGAGGAAGGTATTATTTCCGCACGATGTTTTTTGAAGCAAAATATGAAATTAAATTTAAGATGCAAATGCAACGGTCACGCTTCGGAATGCGTCGGATCGTCATCTGTTGATGGAGAAAACCGTCTGGTCTGCCGTTGCGAGCACAATACTCAGGGTGCTGACTGCAACGAATGTCTGCCGTTTTACAACGACCGTCCGTGGAGATCGGGAACTGCAAATGAGGCCAATGAATGCATTGGTACTGTTTGA